>JBAGKK010484660.1:0-16534 GCA_037177015.1 Euceroptres primus
AATTCGCAGTTTGTCGGGTCGTCTTGAGGAGTAAAGGAGCTCCAAAAACAGTAGACTCTACCGCCCGTCCGTGGGGTCTCCGGAACTTTAATTTATAAGTTAGATTTCGCAAATCGGACTGGTCTATCCCCGTCAGCGCGTTGGGAAACGCCTGGAGATTGTAAAGTGCACCACCCGGAGGCATTTCTAAATAGATTAACGAACGGACGTTAAAACTGAAATCTCTCATCCGGCGAGAGCCGACCGGAAGGTTGAGGACGGTCGAGGGGTGACAAATTTATTTTCGAGCCGCGGAATTTTCTCGCGTAACAAGGAATCTGTCATCGGCGTATCAATACGTAACTTGGTCTCTACTCGCGAGTTAATAGAGAGCGAGCAAGCCGGTCATCCAAGACTGGCGGACCCTCCCTAACCTGGCCACCGACAGAAAGTTAGTGAAGGACTAGAGTCACCTAAGGGTGACGAAAAGTGAAAGTTTCAGCCCAACTCGAAAGAAATAGATGAAAGGACTCCCACCTCACTCTCCATTATCTTCGAGCTGGTATCATAAAGTATTGTAAGGCATCTATCATAAGGTATTGTAAGGCATCTAACTTATAAGGTAAATATAAAAGCATCGTTCTAGGCTATAAAAATCCTGTTCAACGCAGGCGTTATTTTCTTGCAATCGAGCTTTCAAAATTGTATGGTTTTTGGAATTCCCTTTGTTAAATAAATTCCTATTTAAATTTATTATTTTAAGTCTGAAACAGTCGTTTCCTTTTCTTACTTTCGACCCCTTTTTTCAGTATATTTAAATTAAAATGAAGCGCAAAACAATTGCTAGTAGCAATCGAACCGACAAGAAGAGGGTAAGATCCCATACAATAAAAACAAGTCTCTTGGGACTTGGCAGCTTCTAGCCTCCGGGACAACAATAATTAATTATTTTAATTAATTTTGCTCGTTCTTGACAAGAATATTGTTTCTTATCAAAAACTGTACTTGCAAAAAATTTTCTAAATTTTTTCGCGCAAAGAAAATTTTTTTTGAATTTACCAGGTTACTTAAATGTTACATCCTAAATTGGGAAAAACAAAGTCAATTTTCGTATTTTTAAAATTAAGTGCTCTCCTGATTCATTTACGGAACTAAAGGTTCCGAACTAAAGGAACAGGTAAAAAGTTAAAGATCGGTGGTTCACTTTTGAATTTTAAACAACATCGAATTTATTTCCTATTACATATGTTACTGTGTAAAAAGTGTTGTGACGTAATAGTGTATTGTGTATTAGATACTTTGTTATTTATTATATTATATATTATATATTATATTAATATATATAATTATATATATTATATATTATATATCATATATATTATATATATTTACTATATTATTATTATATTTATTATTATATATTCGGAAACCGAAATCTTTACAATGAAACTTTGACTCTATTCTGGACTACCTAAAAGAATTTATAGCAATGAACTAGAATTGATGATCCGGAGGATACTCTGCTTATTCCCGAGTAAGTCTATGCAGCAGAAACATAACCTTTTAAGGGAAGGCAGATAATAGAGACATGGGAGTGGGACAAGAAAACTACTAACCTGTTTAATGAATGAATAGTGCGGGTCGAACTCGTGCCAGTGGCAGGATGAGATGGATCAGATGTGAGACCCTAATCCTACAGGCAGGACCCTGCGTTGGCGGCGGCAGCAGAGAACCGGATTAATGCCCTTGGAAAAATATTGATAGATCGCCGGAGATTTCCAGGAGCCTCACAATTTCCTGGATGTAGCACTGTAAATCCAGAAATGTCAACCTTCCTAGAGGCACCACTGTTGAATCCGGAACTTTGACTCGATGAATTTAAAGCCGATTTGAAATACTGACTCTTGGTACTGGAAGATTTCAAAGTATCGATTACTGTAATTGATTACAGGAACTGAAGATAGTGTATGTGCCACCAAGAGTGGCACATACACCCTTGTTGCGGTCTTTTATATCCTGGGGGTGGTTGGGTGATAGGGTACACCCGACAGAATGTCTACTCTTTTCCCTACCGTATTCGAGTGGTCGAAATTAATGTCAATCGATAAGCCTATGATTTAGCCAGTGGTTATATTCGACTTCTCGAAAGGAGAAAACTTTGCTCTCGATGTTTTTCCATCCCTTTGATCTGAAGAGTTTTATTGCCTTTTTATGTAACAGGTGAGCTCACCCTAATGGATAGTTTTCGGAATTCGTCTCAATATTCCCTTATTATTACGTCTGGACTCGATCCAATGGTTTGTTTCTCGGAATTCGTTGCAATACAAGAGGTTTTTATTTCTTTTTACACTCCAATTTTATCTCTTAGTTTTACTTTACTTGACATTTATGACGATTTATTTCCTAACTTGCGTTTATTTATTACTATGAGTCATGGGAACATGATATAAACTTCAATTTTTCAAAAACAACAAAAAACGACATTTTGCTATTTAAGAATCTGAATGTAGGCATTTCAAGCTTTATTCTTAGTTTAAAAAAAAGGGTCGAACTTAAAAAAAAATTCAAAAATATTTTGATTTTCAAAAATGATTGCTAAAATTTAAATTTTGAAAAATTCAAAATTTAGCCATAATTTTTGAAAATCAAAATTATTTATATTTTTTCTTAAGTTTGATCCTTTTTAAGCTTGAGATGCTTACTTTCAGATCCTTGAATAGCAAAATGTCGTTTTTTGTTGATTGTGAAGAATTGAATTTTAAGTAACCTGGTAAATTCAAAAAATTTTTCCTAGGCGCGAAAAAAATTCAGAAAATTTTTGGCATGTATAGTTTTTGATAATGAACAATATTATGTAAACGGAAATTCAAAAAAAAATTGTTAATTTTAAAATTTTTTGAAAATTTTCAAAAATGGAATTTTTTAATTTGGTTAATTGCGCATTTTTAATGTGCAATTTACATTAATGTACATGGTATAATAAATATAAATGTCATTTGTACATTAAAAATGCGTAATTAACCAAATAAAAAAAATTTCTTTTTTAAAAATTTTCAAAAAATTCTGAAATCAACATTTTTTTTTATTTCTGTTTTTACAATACTGTTTGTTATCAAAAACTGTACATACAAAAAATTTTCCGAATTTTTTTCACGCATAGAAAAAATTTTTTGAATTTACTGGGTTACTTAAAATTAAATTTTTCAATAACAACAAAAAAGACATTTTAATATTCAAAGATCTGAATGTAAGCATCTCAAGCTTTATTTTTAGTTAAAAAAAGGGTCGAACTAAAAAAAATCAAAAATATTTTTAATTTTCAAAAATGATGTTCAAATTTTAAATTTTTCAAACTTTTTTTCATTTCATTCGAAAGACTGGGAAAAAAATCTACCGAAAATGTTTGGGTCAAAATTTTTTATATGCCATACATAAAAAGATATTTATATCCGAAATGGAGGCTCTTTGCGCAAAGAACAACAACTTCATTCCCTTTACCTCGGCGAATTTTTGACCAAACTGATCAATCTTTTTTTATTTGAAGTTCCATCTAATAGGATTAAACTTTTTGTAAATTTGAACCCAATAGGAGAAATTCATGTTTTGGGGGGTACACTTGAGAAATAATGTCCCATAAACATTCATTTCTTTTTCATATAAATAGTATTTCATATTATTCACAATAATAATAATAGAATAAATAATTATTTACAATAATAATAATTTTAATTTTTTATATATAAAAGTACGCATTTCCTGTCAATGATACATGGGGGAGAGGGACTCGAACTGGATAGGTTGCCGACCTGAATAATACGAAAAAATGACTAAATATTTGAATTAAACAAACTGGAGTCATTTTTTATAAGTAGAATAATCAAAAAGAGATTGCCATAATATGTGTATATGTGTCGTAATATAGTTTACCACTTATTTTCCGTTTTTGAACTAAACAATTTAAAAATATGTTAACGACATCACCACGTAACTTTTTACCTCTGATAATTTCGTCATTTTTACTGTCGTAGGATTTTTTTACAACTGTTTCTTTTGTTCTTTGTATTCACGGAACACACGGCTTTACAACTTTTCACAGAAAAATATCTTTAATTACCACACACAACGTAATTAAGATGTTTTTATTGGTAGTCTCTTTTTCCCTGATCTGGATAATTAGTGAAAAAAAACTTTTAAAGTTTTTCAAATGTCCCACGCAATTTATCAACGTAAAAAATCAGCTATTTCAATAGATTTTTTCAGCATTTGAAGTTAGCAGAAGTGGCTGTCATTATTTAATAGTAAATAGGATAGTGGTAATAGCTGGTGTGTTTTTCACAATGTATTTAAAAATATTACTTTTATGAAGACAAAAACATTTAAAAGTAACAGAGCTAAAATGCTATTCGATGAGATCTGGTGAGATACCGATCAATTAACGCTGTAAGTGCTATAAAACACGACTATCCGGATCCTGATCCCAAATCCTTATCTGGATAAAAGTGCAATAGTTAAAAAAAATATTCATTACGGATAAATATCTGATATAATCTTTGTTACGTTACTAGCATTGCTTAAAGGAATACTTTTCCTTTTCCCTGTAAAACGTTTCATTATTATAAAGTCAAAGCTTTTTTTATCCAGATCGAGTCACACTCCCCTATTTATTAAAATATGAAACTATTTACTACAAGCACATACCAATGCGTGTGCTTTGCCTTGAGTATTGATCGGCAAACCATGACTGTCCACAAGTTGTTTCAAAAATGACGGGTTTGATATACCATGTGCTTTTTGTTACCGTACGTTTTTTTGTAAGTCTTTGAATACTTTGAACAGCTGATACTTGCAGCGTTGTGTTTCCTAACATGACATGGTGACTTTCTAAACTGTGTAGTGTTCCGCTGTCATACTGACAGGGTTGTTTTTTTATATTTGACTGTACTGCCGTTTCAAAATAAGCATCAAGGACTGTATTGCTCATCAGTATGGGCCTTATGAACTCATCTGCAATGCAATTATCAAGATAAAAAAGATCGGTAAAGTGAACTTTTCCATGAAAGCTCTCAAAGCACACCTGGAAAACCTGGAAAAGAAGTGGTCCAAGTTTGGTACTAACCATGACCAGCTTCTCATCGTGCGTGAAGACAACTTAGCCGAACCATACTTCGCTCAAGACTTGTTTACTAAAGGAGAGGAAAAATACATTGCCGCGAAGGTGTATTTACAGGACGAGTTGGATGCACTTGCTACTCCCTCCTCTTCCAAGGTTACACCCCCCGTTACTAATGATGCTCCTTTAACACAAGTAAAGAAGATCTTTCCACAACTAGAATTACCAAAGCTTACGGTGATTTCACTGCATGGTCTGTCTTCCGGGATATGTTTGCTTCCATGGTGAAGGATGAAGCTACACTTCCACCATTTCAAAAGCTACATTACCTCAAGGAAAACTTGACAGATGAGCCTGCTCATCTTGTAGCGAACATAAGTATCACTGGTGATAACCTTGAGCGAGCATGGACAACACTTATGGATCGGTATGACAATGAACGTGCTCTTACTAACCTATGCTGGGGGAAACTTTTCGGGATAGAACGTGTCACTAAGGAACTTGCTTCAGGAGTTCGTTCTCTTCTAAATGACACTTGTGAAGTGATTGGTGGGCTTAATTCCTTGAACAGACAAACGGAACACTGGGATGACATCCTAGTCTATATGACAGTGAACCGTTTATATAAAAAAATTCTGATCAGCGACGAGAACTGATTCGCAAGTGTGGGTTATGTTTCAATTGTTTGGGAAAGCACGTGATCCGAGATTGTGTCTCACCTAAGCGCTGTCAAACCTGCTCCGGTCAGCATTATACTATGTTTCATCGGCCCTCTAGTGACGCTCCAGGCCGTGAATCTGGAAAAACAGCTGTGCCTTCCACGTCTCGTTTAAATATCAATATTACCGCTTTCACACCTGTAATGTCTCCTATCAATTCGCATGTTGCTCAAGGTCCTCCGTGCAACAGCACTCGTCTCCACTGAAGGATCAGACCGAAATCTATATTTCTCTTGAGCACTTCTCGATCAGGGAGCTCCATCGTCTTTTGTTTCTGAGTCTCTTGCTCAGAGACTTAAGTTAAAACGACTTCGTGTCATCGTCACAGTAGGGGGCATCGGTGATCAATGTACAAAAACCTCTCGAGGTTTGGTAACTGTCAGGGTGACATCACGTGTTAACCCTGAGGCTAGTTTTTATGTCAGGTCTATTATTTTACTTAAGCTTACGTCTTACATACCACTTCGTAGTATATCTACGGATGATTGGCTCCACATTCAGGGGCTAGAATTGGCGGATCCACTTATTAATCAGGGTGGCTCGATTTATATGATTTTAGGTGCAGAGGTTTACTCATACATCATTGAAGAAGGAGTCCGAAAGAGTCTTTTTGGTACTCCTGCAGCTCAGCATACATCGTTGGACTGGATCTTGTCCGGTCTCTTTTCTGAGGAATCTTCTTTATATACTCGAAAGATTGTTGGACTACAATGTACGGTTGATCACGAATTGTTGGGCCTGCTGTGTCGATTTGTTGTACAGGAGGATCTTCCGACTGTATCTTCTAAGTTCACCCTCGATGAGGAGTGTGACAAACTTTTTCTCTCCACTGATCAGCGTTCAGAATATGGCCGCTACTTTGTTCGACTTTCAATCAAGGGTTAGTGTCCAATCTTGATGAATTACAATCTACCCAGGGTTATTTTTTACCGCATCACTGTGTCATCAAGGAAACCAGTTCCAGCACAAAAGCTACTGCATTCGGGGCCTAAACTCCAAACAGAACTTCCAGATGTCATACTTCGTTGGAGATGTTACCCGATCGTCTTTACAGCGGACATTAAGAAGATGTTTCGACGTATTTGGATTAATCCTGAAGATCGCACCTACCAGAAGATACTTTGGAGGTCACACCCTGACGACGAGTTCCAGACATACTGTCTAAAAACCGTAACTTTCGGTTTTGCTTCGTCGCCTTACTTGGCGATCTGTGCCTTACATCAGCTGACAGAGGATGAAAGGATCAACTTTCCTTTAGCTACCGACATTCTGAGGAATAAAATTTATGTAGCCGATGTTCTCTCCGGAGCCTACGATATCGCTACAACTATAGAGAAACGTCACCAAGTGAATTTGCTTTTCAAGGCGGGTGGTTTTATTTTGAAGAAATGGTTGTCGAACTGCGAGGACGTTCTGCAAGGAGTCCCGGAAGATTGTAAAGAAAAGGCATTGTCTTATGAATTTACTCAAGAGCCAATCCACAGGGTTCTTGGAATTCTATGGCAACCTGTTTCAGATTGTTTTAACTTTCAGTTTCAACTTCCTGAGGAGTCTGGGATACCAACGAAAATGATCGTTTTCTCCGAGATAGCCCGTCTCTTTGATCCGCTTGTATGGCTTGACCCAGTCTCAGTTAAAGCCAAAATTTTCATGCAGAGTTTGTGGAAACTTAAAATAGTTTGGGATCAGCCCCTACTTCCTAATCACATTGTTATATCGAGGAAGTACAGAAACGAACTTCCTGAACTCTCATCGCTCAGCATCCCTCGTTGGTTGGGATGTTCTTCAGGCGTGTCTGGCTGCGAACTTCACGGCTTTGGAGATGCCTCGGAGAAGGCTATCGGTGCGGTTGTCTATCTGAGGATCCTACTTCGGATGAGATAAGAGTGCCACTAGTTATAGCCAAGACTACGGGTGCTCGCCTTAAGGAGACATCTTTGCCTCGTTTGGAACTTTGTGCAGCTGTTCTGCTTGTTCGGCTGGTAGTACATGTTCGTTCGGTCCTAAACCTCCCTACTGCGGTACCGAGACATCTATGGTCCAACTCGGCAAATACTCTCGACTGGATACGAGGCTACCCTCTACGATGGATGAAATATATTTCGAATCGGGTCTCGGAAATACAGACTGTCTTGTCTGACGCCATATGGCATCATGTTCCCGGGGTCGACAATCCAGCTGATTGTGCGTCTCGAGGAGTTTCTCCTTTACGTTTGGAGAGCCATCCTCTCTGGTGGGCTGGACCACCTTGGTTGTCGCAATCACCCACTTTTTGCCAATCTTGTACGGGCTCGATAGATCCAAACATCAACAGAGAGGAAAGGGCCGTTGTCCACTCTGCCACGTTTGAACTCGGCCCACCGTAGTCCTTGCTGAGTCGATATTCGACTTTAACGAAATTACATCGCATTACTTCTCTCTGTCTGAGATTCATCGATCCGTTGCGGAAGAAACCCACTGACCTTCCACCATGTAAACTTACCCCAGACGTTTTGAAAAGTACTCGATCTCGTCTGGTGGGATATGAACAACGTCGACACTTCTCCGACGAGTTTAAATTGCTGCGCAAACAACTCCCAGTTACTGCAAAGAGTCCTTCACTTTGTTTGCTGCCCTGTTTGGACTCTGACGGTTTACTGCGACTGGAAGGTCGTTTGAGACACGATGTAATGGTCTTCGATGAGCGATGTCCGTATATACTACCCAAGGACTCTATTCTTAACACTCTCATCGTTCGAAATGGGCATCAGGCTATGTTGCAATGGAGGAACGCAACTTACGTTATCATATATGCGGAGACAGTATTGGATCGTCACAGGACGTTGTGTCGTAAAGAATGTTTTGAGTCATTGCGTTTCTGGCGCTCGACATCGTGCAACCACCTACATTCAACTCATGGCTCAACTTCCTACTCATAGAGTTACTCGACCGTCTAGACCCTTTGCTATAAGCAGTCTGGATCACGCTGGTCCTATTTGGATGCGAACCACTAAGGGTCGTGGCCACAAGGCATACAAGGGCTACATTGTGGTCTTCGTCTGTTGTGCTGCGAGAGCGGTCCATTTGGAGACATGCTCGCACTACACCGCTGATGACTTTATAGCGGCTTACAAACGATTTGCTGCTCGACGTGGGATAATTACCTTCCTATATAGCGACTACGGTACAAATTTTGTTGGGACGGATAAACAGCTCCGCAGATTTTTCAATGAGGCCTCTGCTGTCTCATCGACCATCAGCCGTTTTCTTGCTGATAATGGAACTACATGGCATTTCAACCCTCCAGCCTCCCTGCACTTCGAAGAACTTTGGGAAGCAGCTGTCCGCTCTGTAAAACATCATCTTCGTCGAGTAGTGGGTGATACTACTCTGACTTTTGAATAAATGACAACCTTCCTCACAAAGGTGGAAGCTTGTCTACACTCACGTCTGCTACAGGCGCAGAGCGATGATCCGAATGATCTAGTGCCGTTTCTTAATCGGTTCTCCGATCTTCACGGTTCCAGAACCTGTTAACGCTGAAGGTCATGTCAGGTCCGTTACTCTATGGACTGCTACTGGGACTCTCGATAGACCCATTGTAAAATTGTGTGTCTTACCGGTTCACCCTTTGGAGGTGGAACCTATCTCGTGAGTTTTTTTTTGTGACTGCAGTGAGTTGTCATTTTTCGTTTTTAACCATCAAAAAAAGGGGGGGGGGGCGAATGTTCAGAATATTTCATGTCGGTTTTTTCTAATTTTGTATTCTCTTCTCTTGCTTGCGACTGCAAAGGTACCGTTCTTATCTTTTCTATCCTAATATGTACACTCTGTCGACACTAGACGTATTGAGGTGTTTAGAGTCAGTGTATAAACTGTTACGAAGAACGCGAGTCGATACTTCTTACTCGGCTTCCTTTTTTATATATACATTAAAATTGAGTGAGCTTCATGTAATTGCTTTTACTATAAGGCGGGAACTCTGACTCTTCTTTAATTAAATAAATTCTATCTTTTGGTGTTCCACCATAATTATAATGACTCAGTGACTTTCTTTACCATCGAACTACAATCCTGCATGAACATTGTTTCCTTTTAGTGCTTATTCTGAACACTGTTTATTTAAAAGACTATTTATTCATACACATATTGCTCGCTCCTACCCAACATTGAAAGTTAAGAAGTATAATGTTTTGCAATGTAAAGTAGCATATGGAGTTATTATTAACCAAGCGGCACTCCTTCTATTTTTATCGAACAAACTGATTGTTTACACCAAAATTTATTATTAAAAAATTGGAGATAATACCAAATGGTCTTATTGATAAAACAACGTTTTGCAACGTCAATCATCAACTAGAATATTAAAACTTGCTTAAGTCAAATTTTTATTAACAAAGCAGCACTTCTTTGACTTTTAATCAACAAGCAGATTGTTTACTTCAAATTTGAGGTTGAAAAATCACGCTAGCCGATATTTGGAAAGTAATGTTTTCCAACGTAAAGCATCAAAAAGGCCGACACTTTGGAACTTCAAAACTTATTTACATCAATTTGATATTAAAAAGTGCTCTGCAGCCGGCAAAGGACTTGCAAAAATTATATACAACCAATTTCTTATTTAAAAATCTTAGAGAGAGCACAACAAGTCTAGACTGAAATCGTTTATATCAAGATTTTTCCACGTTAAATCACGTTGCATGATTGGAGATTATGACCTTTAGATTATAAAATTGGTAGTTATTCCTCAATTTTGGAAATTATCATTATTCACAAGCACTCTCCACATCGATCTAGAAGCGTCAAAATTTAGCACGGACACGAACCATAGAAAATGATCGACGTTGGTAACATGTCAGTAACAGGAATCTATAAGTATTAGCTCTGGAGGAATTAGGTGTGAAGGATTCAAGAAGCTATGTAAAATAAATAACGAAAATTCTTGACTTTTATGAACAATTATTTTCACTCTTAAAAATCAAAGGTTCGAGAGAATAGCTTATATATGTTCTGTCAACTGAATAAATTTTGTCGGCAAAAGTAATTGGCCAATTTTGTATTAAGCTCTTTATACGGCATTTGAAGAAAATATGCAGTACGGGCATTGGAATTGAATTCACGAACGCATTTTAAATTTAATAAAAAAGTATCCTAAACCTAATACAAAATGTATTAGTTTTAATAAAATTGTGTAGTAAAAGTTTAATGTATTTTGTATATTAATCGTCAGCTAAGATACACAGACCTGACGCGCGGAGGTTGGGGGATAACGGGAAGATTCTCCCCGGGCCCGGAGTTTTTGAGGGGGCCCGGATTTTCCGGAATTGAGAGAAAATAAATTTTTTTTCAATAAAATTATTGCATCAGCCTGAATTCTAAATTTTTAATAGAGGCCCGTCATTCCCACCCCCCGGGCCCGGTTTTCCTCACTACGGGCCTGAAGATACAGTATAATAAAATTAAGATACATGTAAATTAATCTTAAAAATTATGAATATATTGAATTTAAGATCATCTCTAACAGTGTAGCTTTCTAATTACTCAATAGATGTTTTCAAAATGCACACCCGTGGTTTTCCTCCCATCCTCATAGGTATAACTAGGCGCACGGACCTACTCCGACATTTTAGACTGTATCTTCCACAGTTTTCAAGATTTTCTAATTTAACACGGTCCGAAATATTCATAAAATATGCGATTACAAGAAAACAAAATTAAATTAAAATCGAAAATTTTACGTATATGAGGCATTATTTTTAAAGTGATACCACCTGAAAATCGAAAGTATTCAGATCGTGTTCAAAGTTACAGATATTGTGCTACTGTTGGACCTGAAGTCATGATAAAAATTTGAAGGCCTTAGAGCAACGATTTGCCTAATGACAGGGGCCAAAATTTTCAGCCTTTGGCTGCTTTTGGCTGTTTTTGGCTATGCGCACTGAAGTTCAAGTGTGAATAAATCATCTTGCACTTCGTTGATTTTGAAAAACTATGGGTTTTCTGGAAAGCTTTTTTTATGCCCTTTAAAACTACTTTTCTTAATTTTCTTCAAAATCAAAATTTGTCCTTAAGTTTTCCAAATAAAGAATTTAAATCGATTTTTTGACAATTTCGACATCGATTTTTATAAATATTCTTTTAAAAAATTCGAATTTTTCTGCTACGAACGAACAATAAATTAGTTAGTAATAAAATTTTTCGTCGCGGAGGCTACCAAGCTCCCGAGTTCCGTCAGAACTCGTTTAAGTATGCGGGATCGTTATCTCTCTGCCTCCTCTGAAGTGCTGCCTGGCCGAAATTGTTGACTTTAATTATTATTTATAAAAAGAGGATAAGCGATTTTTACTCAAGGAAACCAAAAATTTTTAAGTTCGAGAATCCGAATTCAATTGGAACTTATTGATTCGTCGAAATAAACTTTACAATAACAAACTCACTGGCGATTTATATGCCTGTTGTATGAATGTAAATGTGAAAACAATGAATACAAAACAGTACTTATGGTTACTTACGCTATGGAGTCATGTTCTAATCTTAATTTACCAACAGGAGATTGGAGACAAGAGAAGAGAGTTGGCCTTCGAGTCGTCCTACTTCGGTTGGGCTTATTCAAAATTTTGGTCGTTACGAGATTTCGTTACTCTAGTCTCTGTGTATTCGAAATTGTTTCGCGCATACGTTCCATTTTTTGCACCCAAATTGTCAAGTTATGTTAGGGATCATCCGTTGATACCACACCCAATGGGCTTGCTCAGCCTTGATTATAATTCGGAGTAGAGACTACCCTAACAGCACCATTCGTTGCATCAACGTTGCAGATATATTTCCTGCAATCTTGAAATGATTTCCAGAAATGGTTCTGCAATGTTGAGAGATGGTATAAAATGTCCGCCCTTTGAAGTGTTAATTTCAATTATCATTAATTAATTAATAACAATCCAAATTAGTGTTTATAATATTTATGAAGTGAAACAATACTCTTATAAAATATCTATGAGAGCATACAAAAAATTTTGCGCAGCGCTAGGTGCTACAGAAAAGTTCTGCGCAAGTTTTTAACAAAATCTGTTTAAATTAATTTCTATTATTTCAAAGGACAAACCTTTCATACCATCTCTCAACATTGCAGAAAGATTTCGGAAATCATTTCATGATTGCAGGAAATATATCTGCAACATTGATGCAACGGACGGTGCTGTTAGGGTAGGTTGCAATTTTCTTGTCGATAATTCAACCTTCGATACAAGGCGAACCAAGAATAAAGGCAGATTAAATTATCCCGCAATCACTCCTAACACAAACACCGAACACGGCTACCGTCGGAAGGAAGTTTACTCCGCTATTTGCGTCCACTGCGAATTTACAAAAATTGACTCCGTACAGAACCTTAATTTTACGCTCTTCCTTTGGGAATTGCCGGGGATATCCTCCCAGAGAGACTGCGGAAACTTAACTGCAAGCTTAAATTTTTTAATAAAGACATGTTCCGAGCCAGGTACGGCAGGGGTAGTGTTACCCATTTGGGAGTTCTGATCTTGACCAGAATGCAAGATTCTCTTTCCTAATTCCACTTGCGAAACTGGAAATATGCTTATCAAGTTCTTTTAGGTTTCTTGAACTGGTGTTGGCCAATAATTCCAACTTAATTATAATTACTAAAACCATCTGAGAGTTATTAACAGAGGTTTTAGGTCTACATCCATAACCAGAAATGATTAGGATTTGAATTTGTTATCTATTATGAAATAGTAATAATTAAAGTTCTAAATTTGTGAGCGCTGGGAAGAAACCAACGTAGCACGTGGGTTTTCTGTTGTTGAAAATCAGCTGTAATAGAAACAGCGATGGCTGCAGAGTCTATAGGGATAGCTTCGCGACGACTCTCCTTTCTCTCTCTCCAACCTGGCTCATTCTACCTCGCTCTGTATATTCTCTCTCGGTACAATTCTTCTCTTTCTTCATTCTCTCATTCTTACATTAGTATCATCTCTCGTATTTTACAACCCTTCATTCGTGTAACACCGGATTTGTATTTTTTATTTAAAAACTCACTATACTATTCCGTTGGCTGATAAAAAATGTGCTTGCAAGATATGCAACTTTCACTACCGTACCTGAAAAACATGTGAGAAAAATGTGGAATGTTTATGAGCCTACTTTGGAGTGCTTAATCGGATACTTTTAGAGTTTTCGTTTTGGTAAAATTTCAAAAGATACGTCAATTTTTTGACAAAAATTTTTTAATCTTTTAGTAAAGATTTATTTCTTTCCTTGGATCGGCTAGTTAAAATCTTAACCTGGGCGACGAAAACGCTGTGTCGACAGCTCTTTTAAGGCGCTCAGGTTACGTGAACTTCGAAGTATTAATTGCACAATTTCCAAGTCTCTGAAATAAAACTGCATGCAATAAAATTGTGTGCAAGATTATTTCAGTGTTCTTGAAAATTAAAAAAAATTATTCGCTGGGAAGAAAGGGAAACCACACCCGAATTTTATGTTCTCATCCCCGTGAACCAGACGGGTCCAAGGACAGGAATAAAACTTGGGAAAATTCTCGGGAAAATGTTTGATGCTTTTCAGGCAGGCGTAGTTTTCGGTGCACAATTTTGATTATAGATTTTGTAAGCTCTGTGTATGGCAAATTCATATGTTCGGAAGAAAGTTAAAGTTTCCTGCTGATGGATCTGTACTTAATCGGTACTGCGAAATGGTACAAGACTGGTTTAGGTCCGTTTAAGTACTAAATTGAATGATTTCGGACCAAAATCGGTACTGAGATTTGAAACAGCTGTATTAGGGTGATTGACCTTTCGTTTCGATGAAGGATCGGGGTGCCATAAAACCCTAAGGGGCCTAAGGGTCGTCACTAATCTCCTTTTACAATTCTCGAATTATTTATATTATTTAATCACATTACCATTATACTTAACCTTTACGTCTTCTCTTTTTTATATTTCTTACTTGTTATTTACTTATTATTATTCATTTATTCTAAAAATGATGTCCGTTTTTAGCTATCTTTTACTATTTACGAGATACTTGATACTTATTCTAATTTTAAACTTTTTAAAACAAATTTTAGATGCTTGTTATCGTGAAAATCCATAGGATCTGAATTTTGAACCATCAATTTGCTAATTACAAAACTGCAAAAATTTTCATATATAATTTTAATCCTCTTCACCTAGCCAATTCTTTATTGCAGAATTCGTGGAAAGGGTCCTCGCCTGGGTCTTGGTCCAGGCTAAGACTGTCATAAAACAGTTAGTAGGTTTAGAGGGTTAAAATTTAGAAAAAAATCTGCCATTTTGCAATTAGCAAATTGATAGTTAAAAATTCACAATCTACATATTTTCACGATTACAGATGTACAAAATTTTCCTTAAAATGATAAAAATTTAAATATTTAAATTATTTTCAACTTTCAATACTGAGTCGGTACTAAACCCAGTACCGTTTAAGTGCTGTTCAAGTACCGTTCTAACGACAGGGTTTTACGGTACAAACTTTTGATTGCAGGTGTTTGCATTTTACAAAAGTAATCAACAAATTTCCTCTTATCTAAAAATATCTCCGTATTAACAATCTTGACCTTGACGGTTCCAGTAAAATTTTATTATATGGAACTTTATTATATGCAGCGGAAATTTGGTCTTTAAAATATTTCAATGAAAATGAATCTACTCAGATGGAGTACTTTAAATCAGTATTGAACCTTCCCCGCAACACTCCTGATTACATGATTAGACTAGGAACCAATAGATATAAATTGGAATATGAGTGTGTGACAAGGGTAATTAGATGGTGGATTAAGGTTCTTGAGATGCCCGATGAAAGGTTGGTTAAGAGCTGCTACAATGAACTAATTCAATTAAATCAACTAAAATCGAATAAGATGAAATATAAATGGGCAACTCAAATTGAACACATACTGGAGAACCTAGGATTTAAGCATGTATTCGTAAAGCAGTGTCCGCAAGTTGTCAAACAGCAATTGGAGGAGATAATGCCAAAATTGCAGGAAAGGATTAGAAACGACGATTTATTAGCAGCAAACAATTCAAAATATTCTTGCACTTTTAAGAGCATTGTCTCGTCTAATGACTATTTGTTGAAAGAAATCAACTTCAGCAAACTGAGCTTACACTGTCAACTACGTTTGAGTGATTCTAAGAACCCGAGAATTTTCTGGGGTAGATAAAAATATTTATATGATTATGACAGTTTTTGTCAGATGTGCAAGTTGCGAAAAATGGATACGTTAGAGAATTTTATCAGGGAATGTCCGGCGACAATGGTATTAGGCTTCAAACTATGAAAAAAGATAAATCACTGGTGGAGATTTTAAATATGAACTCAAAAAGTTCGATAGATTATTTACATGATTAATGCGTTAAAGATTCGTGCCTTTGGATTATGTTTGTAACATTGCCGATTTAAATTAGAAGTAAGTAGATTTTATGTAAGGAACTAAAAAATTGTCAATGATGGTCATCATCCCCCTTATAATTAGGCACTGGCCCTATTTTATGTTACAATAAACTGAACTGAACTTAACTAAATAGCTCAATTAGAATTTAGGATGCAGCTCAGAATTTAAACTTGAGTAACTGTATAGAAAATGTTAGCTAAAACAATAGCTAGGCAATTTGAAAGAATTGTAAATTTAAACTTATTGATTTAAAAATTTCCTCAGATATAATGGAACTATAGTATTTAAATATAACTATAGTATATAAATAATATG
>JBAGKK010484671.1:0-16534 GCA_037177015.1 Euceroptres primus
GGGTCAAAATTAAAAAAGTAAACAAGTTGACTTAAAATATTGAAAATTTAATTAGTATATTTTCAACAAAAAAACATCAGGTATCAAAGCAAACTAAAAAATATACTCGGAACTGAAAGAGTGAACTTTCCTTATAATAAGAAATCGTTTATTTTATTATTTCAATAATGTTGTTTTTTCGGAGCCAGGTGGCAGTTACAAAAGAATGGCTGTTTTGAAAAATATTAAAAATTTTTTAAAATATTTTCTTTTCACATAATCTGTTATTAATATTGAATTTATTCCAGTATCAAGTTTCTCTAATAAACATTGGATTTTTTCATCTAAGTAATTGATGTTTATTTATATGTTTATATTTACCACCAAATCAATTTTTCGGCTAGTTCATCAAGTTATGTTATGCACTAATTTTCCAATTTTGTCTAATCGGATCTTTTGTTTCTTTTTTAATTATTTACTTTTTAAAAAGCTTAGTTGAAATAATATTTCACAATAATTGATAATTTCCGAAATCTAACTGTTTAAAATAAGAAACCTAACCTCACTTTTCAGTTTCTATTATATATTCGATTTTGAGGCTCAATCGACAGAATCGAGTTTTCATCCTGCATTTTAAAGATTTTAAGTGATTTTTACTACATAGGTACTCTACAGTACCTATATTTTTAGTTAATAGCAACTGAATCCCTCTTTATTTGAATCGTTTCTTGGAAAAGGTCACAAGTCGTTCATTTTTTGTATCGGATTCTCCCGCGAACTGCCGCGACTTGTGACTCACTTTGTTTGTTGTTACCGGGTACAAATTAACCTAATATTTGCAGCTTATCTAACGGATCGGATTTATCTGATAACTTGCCATATTCATACAGTTCGCTATCATATGATTCGCGGCAATCAGCTGTTAATGAATAAAAACGATTTTTGACATTAAATAAAAATTAAGAACATTTTCTGTATTACTTACTGTGTTAACTTATCTTGTTTCTAAAACACTTAAGATAATATTTCGCCAACTACATGAAAATGTATTTCTTATCCTGGAATCAAGACGAGCACGGCTTTTTCAGGAACTGTAGCGATAACGAGAAACTTTTAAGAAGTAACGCTTGGAGTCCTGCGTAATATGGGCGAGAAAGTCTTGAGAGATGGGGAGTTTGAGAGGCTGCCAGGAAAGGATGAAGGAAGACGATGTTAGGGTGAGGAGGACCGATCCGGCCTCCGTTAGCAGCATATTGTAATGCGTCGAGAAGTTGGCGAATAAATCGAAGAAGCGTTGAGAGTAAAATTAGATAACAACTCCCGCTGACTGTCGGTGTGGAAGACCGAAAAAGTAAGATAGAAAGGCAGAGCAGAGGAGGAAGAGAGATGGGCTCGTAGAACTTTTAAGGACCATCCTCTTATTTCCCATTCCTTAACTTACAGTGGCCAACTCTCCCTCGAATCTCCACTTTTGCTCACCTTCACCCCCACCATAACTTTCACACCTTTCAACCAATCCGATTGGCTCTTGCTTCTCCCATTCATTTAACCCGGAGCTTACATTATTAGGCGTTATTTCCGCTTCAACATTTGTCCGCTTGAGAGAAATAAATTATTTCACGGAAGAAAAAGTCTCTCGTTACCGGCTGTCTCTCCTTTCATCGTACTTGCTCCCCTTGCATTCTAATTCCCTGGTCTTTAGATTTTTTTTTCTCCTATCCCTAAAAAGATCTCTCGAAACGCTTGCTGTACAATTTATTCCCTAGGGAGTTTGTGGGATATCTTGCAGCAAATTGCCGACCCAGATTTAATCTTCAACTTTTAGCTTGGCGCTACGTTTTTTTTTTTATTATGCTCGTCTTATCATGAATTTTTAATTATAGATATAAAATGGGAGTGCGCAGAGCGTGAGATTTTTAAATGAAGCTTACTCCAATGTCCGAAGTTTGTAATAGTATGTTTACTATTTGAGTATCTGGATTTGTCTAAAGTCTTTGTCTTCTGATACCGTGGTACATAATTTTCATAAAAATTGTTAGCAAAACAAAAATATCCAACAATTTTTAATTCCAATCAGTTTAATTATTAGAATTATAATAAAAAAGAAACAAGCATACGATGGATTATTTTTAAAAAAAGGTGGATTTCAAGTCAGAACGCAAAACTCCATGAAGCGATAGTAGTGATGCATTTCGAGACTTTTCGAGAAATATTCGAGATTTGCTCGAAACGTGATCAGATGTGATCAAAACTGAATGGGGATCGCGAATCTCAAAAAAATTCGAGATCTCGGGTCAATATTCTCTAAAATTTGAGATCGCGAGTCGATATTCTCGAAACTTTTTATTCGAGATTCTAGATTCCCGTTCAATTTTGACCTCATCTGACCATATTTCGAGCGAATTTCGAATTTGTCTCGAAAAGTCTCGAAATGCATCACTAATCGATAGAGATGCAGAATAATGATAAAGCCCCGAGCGCCACAGAAGTGAAACTACTCTCACAAAATAGTGCCAGGAGTACAGAATACTGATAAGAACATGAACTAGACACTATGGGGAATAACAATCGGTTTGTTTTATTTTAAACAGATCACTAATTACTAACAAACCTATCACGGATTGAAAACTTTTTAATTTTATGCAGAGATAATTTAACTACGTGATAGTATTTCTTTGCATAATATATAATATTTGAATTACATTATTGTGTAATTATACAACCAGTCCAATATAGAAACAATATAATAAAAAAAGACTAACATCAACTAGTATTTATCAAGAATTATATTTAATAACAATCAGAAATTAAAATATAAAAATTTAGTTCTCTTTTTGGAAAATAAATAGGTTTGTGTGACAGTTTTTACGTTATGCGAGAAGAGAATGTTATATGTAATAGGGAGGATCAAACAAGCTATTAGACCCACGTTACGTAGTTGAACTAGGTCGGCATCAAACCTAGAGTAACCCCTGATCATTCTCCCCATGTTACACCCATGGGAAGTCCACGTCCCGTCAATTACGTGCCGCCAGCCACCACGAAAAACGATAAAACCATAAATCTTCCAAGAGCTCTTCTTGGACATTGATTATTTTCGTATCAAATGGTTTTCTTTCAATAAAATTCTCTCAAACAACGTTTTTCAAAATGTTCTAAAAATCATGTAGAATAATCGGTACAATTGTTGGCCACCCCACAATGATTGGTCTATTCCTTAAAATATACTTAATAAAAAAATATTTTCAAATAAAATTACTAATAAATAGTGAAAAATTGTTATCGGTATAATCTACGCTATTTATTAGTAGTTTTATTTTCATGTATTTCTCAATAAATGTACAGTTTGAAGGTGGCCAATCATTGTTTAAGGGGGTCAATCATTGTACCAATTGCCCTAAATTAAATTATTTTACCAAGTACAGGATTGACAATTATAAATCCCAATCATTTATAACGCAACAAAAAAAGTTTCCTTAAATGATTCATACTTTGTATTTTTCAATCAATGAAAGATATTAATCAAGTTGTGGATAAAGTTCCGATCCGCATAGCAACGGATATCGGCAGGATATCCTGATAATTTCCCGGGATATCTTGGGGACGTCCTACAGATTTCCTGAGGATATCCTGAAAGGCGGAAATGTCGATATCCCTCGGACGACATCAGGATATCCTGAGATATCCGAAGGACGTCCTAGGGATATCCTGATTCAATGATGTGGAACATCCGTAGGACGTACCAAGGATATCCGTAGGCGATGTTTCAAAGATATCACGAGTGAGACAACATTTTTGAAAAGAAACATTCTGTTCCAAAAAAAGAAGCTTTTTGGTTAATTTGAATTTTTATAGAAACTCCAATTTGAAAAGCGGTACTGTTACTTAGAATCTCGGTTAAAATATCATTACATATTTTTTGTTTATTGGATATCAAAGCTAACGCGTAGAAAAAATTTCAAATTTTTCTGACGAAATTTTTCTTTTGACAGCATGTGTCCGTGAATCCCAAAATCGCCTGCCAGTTAAGGGGTTAATTTCAACAGGTATGTATTCTTTGAAATAATAGTATAGAAGATATAGCCGATCAATATTGAGGATATTGTATGTTGTAGTTAACATAACCTCAAAAGAGAAATTTGTTCCAAATTTTTTTTCCCACTGTGGAAGTGATATTCTACTCATAAATATCTTGAGCTTTTACAATTTTTTTTTATTTTCCACTATGTATTCACTGAAGATTCGGACAACACAGATAAAAAAAGTTTATCACAGTCAGGACTTTAATGTGTTGAATAGAAGTATAAAGCCAAATAATAAGTGATATTTTTTCAGTATTTTTTTTCTTCGCTTAATGTGTCTATTATTAGAAGTGGATTGAATTAAAAAATGATGTCATTACCGTGTTTAAATCTCGTATATGAAAAAATATGTTTTTGAGGTTATGTTTGCCTTCTCAAAAATTCTAATTCTATTAAATTCTATTAATGTAATTTTCAAGAAATAAAATTTTCTTATATTAATAATATATATCTTTTTTCTATTTCATTTGAACTGACAATAATTATACTTTCGAATAATCGGCCGATATAATTGGAATGTCCGGAGGATATCGTCGGGATATCCGGAAGATGTCCCTGAGATATCCTGCAAGGGGGAAATTTCGACATCCGGAGGACGTTCTCAGGATATCCCAGGATATCATAGGGATGTCCTACGAATATCGTCAAGATATCCCGAAAATTTTCAGGATATCCGGAGGACGTCCTAGGGATATCCTGTTGCTGTAGCGGCAAAATGTCGGAGATCCGATTTTTTTTAAACTATGTATAAATACGTATTTTGACGCGTTGATTACAAATTTGATAGTAAAAATTATAGTAAATATAAATGTAAAAATAGCAAAAATTGATCAAAAAATCTTTTCAATAATGGTTGTAGAACATTAAAAACCACACAATTTTTATTCTATCCAATTTTACCGCAGTGTCGTTAGTTTTCGAGAAAAACAGAATGCAATAGAGGGAGCTCCAATGCCCCAGAGGAAAAATACAAATTCATTGCTTAAACGCCCCAAAAATGGAAGCAACATTTCAATATCCTAAAACCAAAATAAAAAACAACGAGGGGAAACGTGTGCGTTGCAATTACTGTGTGTCCCTGTCCGGCAAATCATAATTAAAATAAAGAAATAAAAAAACACAGAGGGAGAAGGTGTATGTTTGCAATTACTATGTATTCCTATCCCGCGAATCATATTTGAAATTAAAACCACAGAGGGGGCAGGTGTACGTTGCAATTACTGTGTTGCCCTGTACCACGAATCATACTAAACATAAAAAAATTTTAAAAAACACAGAGAGTTAAGGTGTACGTTGCGATTACTATGAGTCCCTGTCCCCCGCGTAATTCTTTAAATAAAAAACACAGGGGGGGCTGGTGTGCGTTGAAATCATTGTGTTCTTGTTCCGCGAATCTGACTTAAAATAAAAAATACTTTGGAAAGGGGATGGAGGTACTTGGAAAAGAATACTTCTATCAATCACTGTACCAAAGCTTGTTTTAACTCCTAAACTTTGTCTATCTTTTCCTGGAAAACTATAATCCTTATAGTAAAACTTAATACAACTGTACGAATAAAATGTGCATTTCAATGAGATGTAAAACTTTTGTCTAAAATATTTTGTCGAAATTCCCATTATTTTCGGAAATAAATGGTAAAAACTATGATTTATTGGGTTTTTGGTGGTTTTCACCATGAAAATAAAATTTGCGCTAATTTTCACTATCACGTTCGTAATCAATCAATACCTAAGTATACGTAGTTGTAAACAATTGAAAACTAGTTGTCATTTGTTTGCAACATTTTATGCATAATTTATGCATAATTTTTTGCATAGTGACTACCCATAGGGTGGTCCTTATTTATAGAGAAAATTTTTTTTAATTCGTTTGCTCCCACTGGCGCAATTTTTTCTTATGTCCAAAAAAAAAGTACATAAAATTTCAGTCAAATCGGTTAATATTTACCCATAAAACATGGGCCTTGGAATTTCCCGTGGAATTTACATGAGAGAAATCACGCAAAAACGGAAAATCTGCATAACTTTTTCAATTTTTATTCGAATCATTCTATCTCTAAGAAAAAAAATTTGCATGGGATACTTAAAATATTTTCATAGACAAAAACTCAAAATTTTGGAAAATCACAAAATAACGGCCATCTAAATGGGCCCAAAAATACTATTTATTAAAGTTAATAATAAAGGTTGACCAAAAATTGTGTGAAAATTTAATAATTTATTCTCAAGCGAATGCAAGATCTCAAAATTCAAAATTTTGAAAAAATACAAAATGACGGCTAATTCAATACTAAAAAAATACCTTTTTCCTACAGTTTTCAACGCAATACTTTTAAACTTCTAGAAAGAAAACTGTTTGGCTTCAGAAATTACTTGATAATTTTAAATATCTAAAATTTCGAAAAAATACAAAATGGCGACCAATTTAAAATAAAAAATCGCTTATTTTTACAGTTTTCAACGAAATACTTCGAAACTTCGTAATAAAAAAGTCTTTGGCTTCAAAAGCTACTTGATAATTTTAACAATCCAAAATATTGAAAAAAAATAAAATGGTGGCCAATTCAAAACTTAAAAAAAGCTACCCGATGAGATGAAAGCTGAATAAAATCATATCGAAATAATATTATTATTAATAATAATATTCAAGACACTGCATAAATAATTTTTTTTCATTTAGATGTATGTACTAAGCTCCTCTTATATTTTCCAACGGATACCATTCAAAAATATGAAAATAAATCTCTCCCTTATTTTCTCAAATTATCTTAAAGGTTCTTAATCAAATTTTTTTTCTGATAAAGTTTTAAAATATTTCGTTGAAAACTGTAGTAATAAGTTTTTTTGATTTTGAATTGACCGCCATTTTGGATTTTTTCAATATTTGGGATTTTTAAAATTATCAAGTAGTTCCTAAAGCCAAACAGCTTGTTTTTACGAAGTTTAAAAGTATTTAGAATGTAAAAATGAGCTTTTTAAATGCTAAATTGTCTGCTATTCTGTAGTTTTTTAATTTTGGATTTTCAAATTTATCAAATAATTTTTGAAGCCAAACATTTTGTTTTTCCGAAGTTTAAAAGTATTATGTTGAAAACTGTGGGAAAAAGGTATTTTTTGAGTTATGAATCAGCCGCCATTTTGTATTTTTTCAAAATTTTGGATTTTAAGATTTTGCATTCGCTTGAGAATAAATTATTAAATTTTTCCATGATTTTTGGTCACCATTCGTTAATAACTTTAAGAAATAGTTTTTTGGGCCCATTTAGATGGCCGCCATTTTGTGATTTTTTAAAGTTTTGAGTTTTTGTCTATGAAGATATTTTGAGGATCCCATGCAAATTTTTTTACGGAGATTGAATGATTCGAATAAAAATTGAAAAAGATATGCAGATTTTTCGTTCTTGTGTGATTTCTCCCATGTACCTAAATCCCATGGGAAATTTCAAGGCCCATTTTTGGTAGGTAAATATTAACCGATTTGACTAAAATTTGGAGTACTGTCTTTTTTTTGGGTATATGAACAAATTCCGCCAGTGAGAGCAATCGAATTAAAGAAAAAAATAAGAACCATCTTACTACCCATAGTTCATTATGCATAGATTATACATCATTTTTCCACCTGGGAACTATTTTATTAGTTGGCGTAACTACTGTTCGGTTTGTTGCAACAACAATTTTAATAGTTACGTCTACTAATAAAAGTTTCTAGATTCTAAAGTAGTTTGTTCGAATACTAATTAGTTGGCCCAACAATCCATTTTTTCAGTGTAACAATAATAAAACTGGTAAGTAATTTTCTCTAGATTTTATGAATTGAACAAAAGAGTCTTAACCAATTTTTTGACATCATTTTGGCACATGGCAGTTCAATTTTACAAAACGTAAGTTCTTCTTTAATTAATAAAAATGAGATATTTTTAATTAATGATAAAACCAGTAATTTTGAAAGTGTGAATTAGACCCTAGAGATGACCCGCAGGACGGCAAATAGGGGTGCAAAGTACACGAGTGGTTTATTTGAAAGGTATTAAAGAACGAATTTCCGGTTAACACGATTGTCATCGAACCAACCAACACGAGAGAGTAGGGCTAACGAGATCAAACAGGGGGTGAGCGACAGGATTGGTGCGGATAGACAGACGTATACGAACTCAACGGGGTGCAACGGGAATGGTGAACGCAACGCGGTTTTGTGGCGAACCGCAGGTGGGCTGGGCCCGACGGTTTCGGAGTAATCATTTGCAGCCTGAATACATTACCCATGCAATTTATTTTGGTTTGTTTCACTTTTGTTTCCATGATTTAGTGGACTGACTGAGCGCTCGATAAATTGTACCACAATCTTCTGCCTTGCTCTCACAGCCTTCCGAAAGCGGATCCGGAACAGCGTGTACCAACCGAGAGCGCCTATTGATTCCTGACGAGAGAGTAATGTTCATCCATTAATGATCGCATCCTGAATAAATCATTTGACAAAATGGACCTGCTGTCCACTCTGTACGCATGAGGCCAATACGTCAAATCTGTACAGGACAATAACTAACTCAAGTGCTTCGTTGAAATTAATTAGACAGATAAATAATGACTTTTGGATTTTAAGTTGAAAATATGGTTTTCTGATAATAAACGTTTAAGGAACGATCAGCGGAAAAAGAGGTAATATATGATTCTCAGTTCAAAGGATTTCTTTTCATTGAGGTTATTGTGAAACTATCAGTTGGTTGTATAAAGAGAAAAAATTATCAAATTTCTGAGTTCATATAACTGCGAAAATAATAATTTTCAGAGACTGACTTGCAAATTCAATAGTCTGGAGGCCAGACGATTGTAAGTGGTAGTCGTTATGAGAATGCTCCTGAGTGCGATTATGCCGCTGATCTGAAAACATCTTGATTTATGATTCTGGGCAATCAACCGACTCGCATTTAGATCGATATAGTTTCAGCAGTATACAAGAAACCGATATTTCATTGTTTCGGCGGAAAAGAATAGTACAGACGCCTTTTCCACTCCAGAAATCCAAAGCAGCACTTCATATCCCTCTTAATGTCATGCGCATATGATTGCAAGATACTTTCTCCAGCTTGTCGAATATATCAGAGCCGCATGGTAAACCCTTAGGCGCAGAGTCTACAATATTATTCAATAATCATTTGTCTGATAAAATAGATTTATTATGACAAATGGGAAACCTCGTATAAAATACGAATAATACTTTATAATTCGACCCAAGATGATAACAAAAATGTGGGTCGCGTTTTCTGAAAGTATAAGTCCCAGGAGTCTCGATGCATCTCGCAATTGGAATTGGCGTCTCCGAGATACCAGGAATGAGTCTGCATTGGGACAAATGGCACGGGAACGATGAATCATCGCATGTCAAAAGCAGGAAATATGAACCATTCGCAACTATGACACGAAACTTCTCGATACATACAAACAGAGAACGTGAGAAAAGTTTATTTTTACAATCAGCAAAATAAAATAAAATGCTTTTCCCTAGACAAAAATAAAGTAATTTCGAAACTTTGATGTCATTTTTTCCTAGTTAAATCTCATGAGAAATGTTAATTTGTACATGTCATTTATTTAGATATCTTTTTCTCAGGATCAAAGAAATCAAAAGAACTGAATTAATTTGCACATCCAATAACTTCAAAATGAAACTTTAGAGATATCAAATTATCTTCAGGATAAATACTCTTTAATTCTTACAGTTTAATTTTAATAGAGTCCTTGTTTAAGAACAGATTAAAATTCTCTCTCATTTCGTTCTCGAGTTCTATTTTTCCGTCACAAAGGCTTACGTTGCTTTCTTTTTAAAAAGAAGCAGGTGTAGACCCACTGTTTAGCGCATTACGTTCTATCCTTTTTCTGAATCCCAAGCGACCTATTCAATACCCACACCATCTGATGTGTTTTCAACACTACTTCCGTTCTTGATTCTCGCCTGATTAAATGCGAAATTCTGCTATGTTCTTTCTCTCGTCCGTCGTTTGTGAACCTCATTCCTTCCTCCTGTCCGAATTACCCATGGAGTTTGAATCTTCCTTGTCCTTCCAACTGCTCTCAGGAACGCATTATCTTGCCTCATCGCCTTCTTCCTCATCCTCGCTTTGTTCCTCACGTTACTTTGTTCACGCTCGTTCTCCTTCTTATCCTGGGACCGACCATCCACCCTACTTGGCTGATATTGCCTTTTGTTACAGAAGAGTACTCTTCTAGCGTCTTGTCCTCTCCCTCCACTGCTGGCCTCGTTTCTCTTTCTTTCTTCCTCTCTTGACTATTCGCATAGATATTTGCTTAACGCTAATTAGAAAATGCTTCCACCCTCTCCTTTTCTCGTGTACGCCAAGCGGAGAATTAGAATGCAAGTAGTGCATGTATCCCGCACCACTATCTTTCCTTCTTTGCAAACCGTGTCACGAATTTCCTCGTTTTCTTTTCGTTTAATACAGTTCAACTTCAATACACGTCCTGCGTATTTCCTATTTGAAATGGGCGAGTTCCTTTTAGGGGCAAAAAACGAAGGATCATTGTGTATTTTCACAATAGCTGTCTAAGTAGAAATTGGTTCTTAATAAATCGGGCTATCAGAAAATTTAATTCAGTTTTGGTTTTTTGATCGAACTTATTTAATGTTCTAAGCTTGTATACTCTAGATAACAACGCATGGTGGGGTGAAATCAAAACACGAGGTTCCAAATGATATTAATGAACGCAATTATGCACCGATTTTAAATTTTCTTTTGTTGAAAAATTCAGAACTAAATTCATCAGAGATTGGTGACAGCTAATTTTTGGTTTTTTTGTTTATTTAATTTTTATGTTAATGTAAACATCGGAAAAAATGTCGATTTTTTTAATTTCATTTTTTATTTCATAGAAAAAATGTTTCTTATACTTCCCATCACTTGGATTCAATGCACAGAGGTGTATTGAAGAAAGAAGAAAAAATTTGACTTATAAAGTTAATTATTATAAACAAATTGGATGTTATTAATTAATTCTATAAAAAAATTATATGAACAAATGTACATTTCAGACATTTATAGGCAGAAAGAAATTGTTTTATCTTCTAGTCTTATTTTAATTACATTACCAGTGATGTTTTCTGAAAAAATTTTGCCATTCATCAATTTTTGTTTACTTTATAAACCAATTATATAAACAACTGCACATTTTAGACATTTTCAAAAAAAAAAAATCGTTCGTATACACGTATACACGTTCGTATACACGTTCGTACACCTTCTAGTCGTGTGGAAATCATATTACCAATGATTTTTTCTGAAAAAATTCTGACACTCATCAATATTTGTTTATTTTATAAATAAATTATATAAACAAATATACATTGCAGACATTTATAGGCAGAAAGAAATCGTTTTTTAACATTATTTTTTAAATTATATTGGCAACGATGTGTCCAGATGAAATTTTGTTATTCATCACTATTTGTTTATTTTATAAACAAATTAGTTAAACAAATTCACTTTCTAGGCGTTTGTAGGCAGAAAAATCGATCTTTATTCTAGTCTTGTTAAAATTATAATGTGAATGATACACATTGTCGGCGCTTATAAGCAGAAAAACAATTTTCTTTCTTGTAGTCTTGTTGAAATTATGTTGAAAATATTTTTTACATGTACTCTTGTCGAACAAGAGAATTTATAAAATATATAAACAATTTATATGAACAAATGCATATTTCAGACATTATAATAAGTGCATTTTTTATTATAATTTGTTTATCAGTTTTACGAATTCCATTTTATCACAAAATTTTAACAAAGAACATCATTCACAATATAATTTTAACAAGACTAGAATAAAGAACAATTTTTCTGCCTATAAACGCCTAGAATGTGCATTTTTTCACCTAATTTGTTTATAAAATAAACAAATAGTGAGAGTCCCGGTGGCTCAGACGATAGCGCGTCAGGCTTCCGAACAGGAGGACTGGGATTCGATCCCTGTGCCGGTATCAATGGAAATTTTTCTGTGTACTTCAAACCGGGGCTCTGGTGGTTCGGAACCCACCTTAAACTGTAGATCCCCTCAAAAGAGGTCAATGTCCTCCCAGGGAAGGGGCTCCATGTCGAGGGCACTATGGCTTGGGAATCACTGGTCGACTTTGAGAGGCTCGGAAAAGAATCAGCAATTTCCGTGCGAAAAGGTTCCATGTCGAGGAGACTATCACACGCTGGTCATTTTCGAGTAATTTACACGGGTGTGACACTGGACTTCTAAGTCTGAGCGCCAGAGGAGAGGACCTCACGGGCTCCCCCGCCTACCAGTACAAATACAAATACAAACAAATAGTGATGAATAACAACATTGCATCTAGACACATCATTGTCAATACAATTTTAAAAACTAATAAAAGAAAAAACGATTTTTTTCTGCCTATAAATTTCTGCAATGTGCATTTGCTTATATAATTTGTTTATAAGATAAAAAAATATTGATAAGTGTCAAAATTTTTTCAGGAAACATCATTGGTACTATATTTACCACAATACTAGAAGAAAAAACGATTTCTTTTGGACTGAAAATGTCTAAAATGTGCACTTGTTTATATAATTTGTTTATAAAATAAACAAAAATTTATGAATGGCAAAATTTTTTCAGAAAACATCACTGGTAATGTAATTACAATAAGACTAGATTAAAAATGATTTCTTTCTGCCTATAAATGTTTGCGATGTACGTTTGTTTATATAATTTGTTCATAGACTTAATTAATAATATCCAATCTTAAATTTTAATGGACACGTATCATCCTGACGGTGTAAGCAAGCAATTGCAGAGCTAAAATATACTTTGAAGACGAATAACCCCTAATGTCGATTATTTGTTAATATAATTTATTTATAATAATTAATTTTACAAGTTAAGAATTTTTTTTCTTTTTTCAATATACCTCTGTGCATTGAATCCAAGTGCCCGGAAGTATAAGAAAAATTTTTCCTAGGAAATAAAAAATGAAATAAAAAAATTTACATTTTTTTCGTTACTCGCATTAACATAAAAATTAAATAAACAAAAAAATCAAAAATTGTTTTTCATCAATCTTTGAAGAATATTGTACTCAATTTTTCAAACAAAAAAATCTAAAATCGGTGCATAATTGTGTTCTAAATGTCATTTTGAACCTCGCTTTTTGATTTCACCCCACTGTGGAACATTATATTTATAAAATACTGCAATATCTGACCATTTAGAAGTGAAACCTATTCAAGAGCTTCAAATAAAAAATGAAGAAAAATAAATTCATTTCAGGAAGCTGCATAGTTTATGTTTTAACATGCTTAGGTCATGCAAAGCTTCAATGTCAACTCTCAATCTTCTACTTCAATTTCCAAATGCAGTTCCAATTTTTCCTTCAAACGAAACTCCAATTTCGAAGTAATTTTTAACTACAAATGATTTAACTGATGTTTTTAAATAAACTAGAAGTTCCTCTTGGGACGATTGAATCCCATCGAGAAAACGAGGAATAATCACACATCCTTTTTGAGCCTACCCCTTCCACTTTTCCGTTTACAGTAACAGGATATCGTGATCGAGAGACGACTCCAGTTTGAAAAAAAAAAAAAAAGAAAAACTACTCTCGCGGTGGGACTTGAAGCCGATAGAAAATTCGTCAGCAATTTAGAAACCTTTGTTTTCCACAGCGCTAAGGGCAATGAATGCATTCCTATGTAGACCAAGTGAAACTGGAGGTGGATTGTTCAGTGGAATACACGAGTCCAGAGTAACTAGAGAATTACCGTTAATGGTAAACGGATTAGCGAGACAGATATTACGAACTCGATCCCTTTGATGAACGATAGTTAGTTTTTCGTTAATTTACAATGGATATAGTGCTCTCTGTCTCTCTCGCGTGCGAATATTCACACACACACCATCGTGCTGTCGAATTCAACCCCCATTTCTGCCGAGCTTCGAAGATACGATCGGTTCGAGTATCCGTCGATGCATGGGGAAACCACTCTCTTTTGGTGCTGTGTCGGACCACCAATTATTACGCCGTGTAATCGATTGGATTATCGAAGTTTTGATAACGCACAGACCGCTCCTCTCTATCGTTCAGACTCGTTTCAGCTTTGTCTGTCTCTGATTCTCTATCTCTCGAGAGCTCGTTGTCTCCCTCGAGTCACTTCTTTCCCTCTTTCTCTCTTACAGCTCTCTCAACTCATCCTCCTCTCGTTACCATACACATCACTGTGTTCCGTGCCATGGCAAATTATTTGCTCCGTCGGAGCATGAATTCCAACCGTAATTACATTTCGCTTGATATTCAATTAGTATTACCCACCCGGGCTTGCTACACGTGCCTACGAGATATGAAAGAAAAAGAGGAAAGCAAGAAAAAATGACGAGGTGGACACAGCACTTAACGAGATAAACGTTAAGCGAGAAGAAACATGTGGTAAATTTCGGGAATTTTTTTTACCATCGATAAGTTTTCGCTCACTCTCGCGATATTTCTATAAAAAATTTATAAGATTTCAGATATAAAAAAATTAAATTATAAAAATTTTTGATTTAAGGAAACTTTTTTTTGTCAGTTTACCATTTTAATTTTAACTGTAAAATTAAAACTAACGAAATTTTAGATAAAATTTAAATTTTATAGCATATAAAAATTCAGCTCTCTAATTTTTAAGTATGTATATTTAAATTTATTTTGCTTCATAACTCGAGAAAGAAAAATTCTAATTGTTGTCTTTTAAATACGAAATTTTTTCCCAGCTCACTTGAGGAAATCTATTGAACATCTGAATGCTTTCAACTTAAAAAAATGCATTATATAAAAAATGAAAGAAGTTGCAAGAATGGCAACTGCATTAACAACAAAATTCAAAAGTGCTTATTCTTATGCTTTCAATTCCTTGATTTTAAAAAATATGTTTTTATGAGTTAAATGTTCTGAAGTATTTAAAACATTTTTTAAAGCCCCAAAAAATAAATTTAAAAAAAGAAAACAAAAAAACTATTTGTAAAACAAGCTGCTTTTCTACCTTCAATTCTTTAAAATTATTTAAATTAAATTATTGTAAAATTATTTTAGATTTTCAGAATTTTGTTTTTTTAACCTTTGTGAGCCGTACTAAGCTTAGCTTCCATAATATCACTTGATGATATTACATGCCAAGAAAAGTCGTGCAAATAAAAAATTTTAAAGGCTTGGAAATGCTCGTTAAAAAATTAATCATCATTGTATATTATTTAAAATCCTTCATGAATTAAAAAAAATTATAAAATACCCATGGGAGACTTGCTTTTTGCATTCGATCCTGTGGGAATCGTGACGCATCTGAGGACTCTACTCTTAAGACCTGTTGAGTAAATCGTAAGAAACCGAGCTTAGAAACTCCCGAAGTAAGCGCAAAGTTCTACATTAAATTCTAAAACCGCTTTTCATGTTTACCGACCTACATTCTTACTCTACTCGTACGATTGGATGGGTTTACGCAACGCATTGTATGCTTTCAAATTTTGTAAAGAGAAGGTACGCAAAAGTAATTTAAACTTTCCCCAAATGCCTTTATGTTCCAGCTTTACGTAAATTTTGCGAAATCTTTCCCCAATCAATTTTTTCCGAGTGTGTGTCGTCCAGATGTTATGAATGCTTTCATATGTTTCATATGTACTTGAAGATCCGAATAATGCAATGAACGAAATCTATTTTCCTAACTCAAATTTGACTTAAAATACTGTTCCAACTAGAAAAAAAAAGAATCATATGAACGTTCAAAACTTTAACCACATTACTTTTACAGAATTTAATTTTTTTTAATATTATTGCAAAATAATTTTAAAAAAGCCAGAGAACAAATCAAATGGGTTACGTTATGCAAATAAAAATAAAATGTTAAAAAAAGAGAACACTACCGGAAAGAGGTGGAGCAGGACGTAAACAGCTAATTTCCCTGCATTTCCGCTTCGGTGGTTTCCAAGCCTCGATTTCCCGATAATCGGATTCTCTTTTCATGGATTCTGTGAGCTCGTGTCACACGGAAGCAAAGAGGATCAAGTTTCGAATGAAACAGAAATCTTTAGAGTGCGAGCGCAGAAAAGTAGAAAGATCAGCTCTTATCCGAAACTTCTCTTTATGTAACGAATCTATTATATCTATTTCAAATTTATGCAATCCTTTATTTTTATATAATTTTCTATTACATTTAAAAGATTTCTGAATTATCAGCTCTTATCCGAAACCTCTCTTTATGTAACGAATCTATTATATCTATTTCAAATTTAGGTAGGTTTATTATAGATGTAAATTAATGTTACACTAGACTAAATCATTTCACACGCTACGCGTGCTAATTGTATCCTCTCTGCATGATCCTTTAATTTTGACATTTAAGGGTATTTGATACATAATGATGTCACAAATTACCGAGCGATTTTTTATTTATATTCAGCGGGTTTATTAAGATATATATACATATATATAT
>JBAGKK010484682.1:0-16533 GCA_037177015.1 Euceroptres primus
ATGTAAAGAATCTATTCCCAAAGTTTCAGAATAATCGACCGAATGTAAGTTTCCATAAGGTTTGTGCGGGGTCCTTTAATAATCTTTACGTTTGACTAGTTTTACTCTAAAAATATAATTAGCATTAAATATTGTTTTCCCTACATAGCAATATCCAAGCTTTTTTTATCCCTCTGCTTGGTCAAATAACCGTTATCGTCAAAAATTGTCAAATCGTTCACCTGGTGGGGACAATGGAAAACACGTTCTATGACACTGGAGTGGGAATAAGGTAGTACAGGCAGAGGATTAAGAAACAGTAAAGACTGTGTGGTGGAAAAATGTCTACTTTGCAGATCTAATTTGTCTAACTTTTTGCAGATCCGTAAATTTGAACATTGCGAGGATACAAGTTGAACTTGTGGCTCTGCAGAAAGAAGTATTAAAATTGTACACTTTTATTCCACTGCATAGCCTTACTTTTCTTGAAAAAGGCTTCATATACCGTTATTTAAAAAACAATATTAGTTTCGAATAATTGTCAAATAATAGGTAAAAGGGGTAAAATAGAATGATTCGAATTCTAACCTGAATTTTCGACTTACGAATCTGCAAAAAGTATTGAAATTAGACATTTTTCAGCTACACAGTATTGCCTGCATGTTAAAAAGTACTTAGATATCTCTATATGGAGAAAAAATATATAATTCTATTGATATTTGAGTAAAACCAATAAACCGTAAGCTTATTAAATTTTGACTCGCGAACTGTAGAACCAGCAACTTCTTTTTATCTTGTTGTAAAAATGTTTCTTATGCTCAATATGGCTTGGATTTTATGCGCAGGGGTGAGTTAGATAAAAAATTGTTGAATTGTAAAACTAATTGTTATAAACAAATTCTAATAAAAAATAATTAAGATTTTTGATTGTTCATATGTAAAGGATATTTCGGCAATAAAATTACTTTGCTTTTATCGGCAAAACATTATGCGATTCCAATAAATATCTATAATGACCATTTGTGTACATAATTTGTTTACAAATTTAGCTAATAATATCGAGTATTATATTTTCAACACCAAGCTTCATTGACAAAATAATTTGAAATCAATAAAGAGAAAAAGTTATTACTTCTTGACCTAAAATATTAACAGTGTGCATTTTTTTACACAACTTGTTTATAAAATTAATAAATAATGTCAGGAGATAATTTCTTGATTGCCGAAATATCCTTTATAAATGAATTATCAATAATTTTGAGTATTTGTTAATATAATTTGTTTATAAAAATTAGTTTTACAAGTCAACAATTTTTTATTCAACTCAACCCTGCGCATAAAATCCAAGCTATATTGAGCACAGGAAACATTTTTACAAGAAGATAAAAAGAAGTTGCTGATTCTACGATTCGCGAGTCGGGTTATTCAGAACGCAGCGCAGCGCACGGTCTTAATGAAATTCAGTATGACGTACCTCCCGTAATTTTGAAAATTTTCAAAAATCCTTTGAGCTCCAAATGTCTCTTATATAGCACCATAATTTCACCAAGTTCCACTAAAATCCGAAGATTACTTGCAGATCCTGATATTTGACGTATACTGACCCTATTACGATTTTCAGGCTCAACATGAATTAAAAGTGATAAAATGCGCTTTCCACTACTCTCTGCTCTCATTTTTTTGATAATTATTGCATTTTTCTTTTCAATTTTGATTTGTACTTGTACAAAATGCATTCTGCGTATACCCTGCTGGAAGTAAAAGGATAGATATGCTACCACGTTTTATCATTTTCTATCTCCAATATAGAAAGGGATAAGAAAAATTTATCTCAGTCTATCCACTTTTATTCTTCTATCCCTCGCCTATCAACATCTATCTTTTTCTATCTCATTTAATCTCCCCGTTTCTATCCCAATTTGTCTCTCCTTTATCCATCTCTATCTTTTTCAATCTCTTTTTCAATATCATCATCCGATTATCTCTTTCAATCTTCTTTTCTCTATCCCATCCTGCCTCCTAACTATCCAACTCTATCTTTTTCTATCTCCTTGTAAATATCCTGATCAGCATATCTATTTCAATCTCCTCTTTTCTATCCCAGTCTATCTCTCGACTATCTAAGTCTTTCTTTTTCTATCTCCTGGTAAATATAATGAATGGCCTATCTCTTCCAAACTACTCTTTTTTATCTCAGCCTATCCCTCAACTATTCACCTCTATCTTTTTCTATCTCCTTCAAAATATAATGAATAGCCTATCTCTTTCAACCTCTTCTTTTCTATCCCAGTCTATTTCTTGACTATTCAGATGTAACTTTTTCTATCTCCTTCTAAATATAATGAATATCCTATCTCTTTCAATCTCCTCTTTTCTATCCCAGTCTATTTCTTGACTATTCAGATGTACCTTTTTCTATCTCCTTCTAAATATAATGAATATCCTATCTCTTTCAATCTCCTCTTTTCTATCCCAGTCTATCTCTTGACTATCTAACTCCATCTTTTGCTACCTCCTGGTAAATGTAATGAATAACCTATCTATTCTATCTTTTTCTGCCTCTTTCAAAATATACAGAATAGCCTATCTCTTTCAATCTCCTCTATTCTATACCAGCCTATTCCACTCCTATTCAGATATATCTTTTTTATCTCCTTATTAATATAACTAATAGCCTACCTCTTTCAATCTCCTCTCTTCTATCCGTTTCTATCTCCTGATTATTTATATCTACATTTTTCTATCGCCTTCTAAATTTAATGAATATTTTATCAATCCAAAAAAATTAAACACCCAGGAATTCTTTAGGAACTTTTTTTTTATCAAAACAAATTTGAAAAAAGAGCTATAACCGACGTCTTTGTGGTGAAATTGGTTTTGACGTAAAAGGTTTCACAATTAACGAAGTCAATTAAACAATATTTTACTCTGATAGAAAAATAGCTTAAGTTTTTTTTTGAAAATTTCCAGCAAAAATAATATAAGGGTAGCGTATCACGGAACACTGTTTTGAATTAATCTTCAAATTAATATTTCACACAGGGTTCGCATTTAGGTTCTCGGCTAACCAAATTTGCCATAGACCAACAACACAACGTATTAGAAATGAACCCTAGGGGAGGGACGGGAATAATGGGCCTGGGACACAACAAGTCATTAGTGCGAAATTCAATTACAAATTGAGTTAGAGTAATTGCAAATTGAACTAGAGTGTTGTATAGTGTTGCTAGTTCCGTAGGGGATCCCGAGTACCTACGACCTGAGCCCGGTATTCCGGGCATCAGTATACCTTGATATGCTACCTAATGGTCGACTCCGGACCTCTTAATGAAGCCCAGTATGTCTCCCACTGTGTGCGTTATTAGCTCTTCAGATTCCATTATAGGAATCCCGAGCATCTGTAGCTTATGGCCAGCAAGCGCCGGACACTGACATAAAACATGCAGTGCTGTTTCGTCGTGCCTACCACACCTCCTGCATTCGGTGGTAGGGCTTAACTTCAATTTATACCTATGGTAATTTAGGTGGTTGTGCCGAATGATCATCCGAACCATTATTCTTAGGTCTTTTTTGGTAAGCTCCAGGATTTCCCTGGCCCGGTCCATCCTGTACGTGTCGCCCAGGATGACTTTCGCCTGTTGGCAACCCTTAGTGCTTATCCAGTATTCCCAGTGTTTTGTCCGGACCCGATTTTCAATAGCCGTACCGATTCAGCATGACGCTAGACCCAGTACCGGTTCTGGTCCAATGTATCCTCTAGCTGCATCGCGTTTAGCTAACTGGTCCGCTTTTTCGTTACCTTTGACCCCTGTATGCCCAGAGACCCATGTTAGGGTCACGCTATTTCTTTAGACTAGATGGTTTAGTGCACGTTTGCACTTCCAAACCAGCTCTGATGTTATGTCGTTTTCCAACTGCAGTTAATGCCGCTTTACTGTTAGAGCAGATTGTAATCTGCCTGCCAGTGGCGTTCTCTTCTATAAGTATCTCAGCACAGCGGAGTACAGTCAGGACCTCTGCCTGGAAGACTGTTGCATATCGTCCCAGTGGAATCTCTAGTCCCCTCCTTCCTATACTGTAAAAAATGCCCGCTCCTGTCCCTCTTTCCCCTTTGGATCCATCTGTATACCAGATGTCCCCTTGGAGGAAAGGGTTATCACCTGCCCTCCATACCTCCCTATTCAGGGTGATGACTCGAAAAGCTTCGGTGAAATTGAAGCGTTTAGTACTTTTATCTTGCCTCATTCCAAGAATCGGCAGCTTCTTGGTGTCTTCTGGGAGCCTGGTATGTTCAGTCCTCCAGATTCATCTATTAACCCTTGCCAAACGACCCATTGCCTGAGCCGCCCCGGCAGTAATTGCAATATGTAAGGGTTCTTCACAAAGCATGAAGCCGACCGCCGCAGTGGGCGTTGTCCTCATTGCTCCAGTCAGTCCCCTAAACACCATTGCTTGAATGCGACACAGTTTGTCTTGCACAGTCTTAAGCCTGGTCCGTGTCCACCAGACTACCGCTGCATATAAGAGCCTGGGCTTAAGCACGGCCGAATAGAGCCAAGATATCATCTTGGGCCCAAATCCCACGTCATCCCAAAGGCCCTCCTGCACGTCCAATAGGTTTTCACAAAACTCCTGCTCTGCGCTTCAAGGTGCTTCCCCCAGTTCAGTCTGCTATCCAGAATGACTCCCAGATACCTGACCGAATCTGAGATCGTCAGCTTCCTTCCGCGGAAAGCAGGAGCGTTGACCAAGTTGGTCTTCTCCGGATTCACTGTGAGCCTTAAACTATCGCACCAGAGCTCTACAATTCGCAGTGCTGATTTTGTAAGGCCCATTAACGTGTCCAGATGAGCCCTTTTGACGAGGATCACAAAATCATCTGCATAGCCTTGGGTATAGAACCCCTCGGCATTAGGCCTACGTATGAGGCCGTCTACCACCATGCACCACAGGAGGGGCGATAAAACCCCTCTTTGTGGGCATCCCCGCGTCGCGATCCCCTCAACGCAGCCATCACTCCATCTGGCCTCGAGTCGCCTCAATCGCAGCATGTTGCCAATCAAACGAAACAGTTGGCTCGGTACCCCGCATCTCGAGGCTTCTCGAAAAATTACTTCTGGAGGGGTATTGCTAAAAGTCCCCTCTATATCCAGAAAAGTGCCTACCACATATCCCCCGCTCCAGCTGCTGCTACAGTTTCGTTACGGCAGCATGAAGCGCTGTTTCCACCGAACAGCCCGCCTGAAAGTCATGCTGTCCTTCGTGCAACTGGGAGGCGGAGAGCACTTCATCCCTAATGTATCTCTCGACCAGCTTCTCCAACGTTTTTAGAATAAAATACGTCAAGCTGATCGGTCTGAAGTCCTGGGCAGCAGTGCAGCCCTCCTTCCCTGGTTTGGGTATGAAGACCACTCTACCGTCTTTCCATGTCATATGCACGTGTTTAAGGGCGATACTCGCCCTGAATAATTTAGTTAACGGGGCGGCGATATATTCAAGATCCTTTTGCAAGAGCACCGGATAGACACCATCCGTCCCAGGTGACTTAAAGGGGCAGAATGACCTAACGGCCCATTTTACTCTTTTGAAATTTACAGCCCTGGCAGATAACCCCCAGTCAGTCTTCTCCCTCTCCTGGCCTCCGAAGTCCTCTACCCTGTCGCTGTACGTTCTCTGGAATCCTGGGAAGTGAACCTCCATCAGATGGTTCAGGCTTTCTTCTTCATTTTCCGCAAACTCACCTGTGTCGAGCCTTATAAGTCCGAGGCGAGCCTCCGGATTTTATGTCGGAGCTTTGCTGTTTCAGGAATGCTCTTGGTTTTCTCGCAAAAGCCCCTCCATTCCTCCTGTTTATACTCCCTAATTTTTTTTTTATATTCAAACTGATCCGACTTATAGTTGTCCCAGTCCGAAGATAGTTTAGTTTTATTTGCCCTATTGTACAATATTCTAGTTTCCCTACGGAGCTTCTCTAGGTTCGCATTTCACCATTCAGCTCCCTTTCTAGACTTAATTGTACTCTATGGTGCCGTAGCTTGTAGGGAAGTCTACACGTCTACCACAGCGTTCGTCAGCTCCTCTGAGCACAGAGTCAGATCAAGAACCTCACTCCTGATTTTGTTCTAGAATGCGGGCGAATTACCTCCATTTAGTATCTCTAACTCCGTACCCACTAGGTAGTCTAATAAGTCTCTTCCTCTGTCATTGATGTCCGTGCTTCCCCACACTACATGGTGGGAATTGGCATCGCAACTCAACAGCAGAGGGATCTTCCTCTCCTGGCAGTGCAGTACTAGAGCCTCGACCTCTCAATGAGGAGGGGCCCCTTAAGCATCTTCTGGAAAATAAGCTAAATCCCCTGAGCCTCGCCTTGATGACAATTACAATTGCTATTCTAGTACAGTTGTACCTCTCAAAACGTGGGTTTTCTTCTAAGAAAAATCCAGATATTGAGCGACAGCCCGGTATTGCGAAACAGAGGCTGTGTCTCTCACGGCCTCTGGTCTCTCACGGGAAAGAGATATCTCGCAACACTTTCGCAATACCGGTCAACAGATATTGAGAGATTGTACTGTAAATGTATTTCATTTCTCTTCTTGCGAATTGAACCACTTGCAATTGCAATTAGCATTAATGTCCTGTTATGTGCCTCCTAGGCCCATTATGCTCGTCTCATCCCTATGCAAAACATTAATTTGATGACTAACTAAAAACAGTGGTTAGTGAAAAGGTACCGTAATATCTTATTTTTGAAAATTTGTCCAATGGCCGCTTTTGTTCTTGACAAAGAGATAAAAAAACATATACGTACAATTTTCAACTTGTTGCCCAGTATAACTTAGATTACGCAAAACTTTGTAACATCGAATAAGCAATAAATTAATGGCAAAATTAGACAAGGTAAATAAAGTTGTTTGACATTGTAGGCATTAGATATAATTTTTTTGAGAAGTCACTAGCAGATTTGTAACCAGCGAGGAAAGCTACCCTAAATTAAAAAACAACATCTAGATACATCAATTTGTTGCTGAGATATTGAAAGTTGTTGCAATTTGAAAGCGCCAATTCAAATCCGGCGCGATCGTTTGCGAGTTTCAGCCGGGGAGACAAAGCTACCCCCTCCACGCCACGACACACTGCCTCGATTCTTCACCGTTAATCATGCACGATTATAAATAATACAGTTGCAATGTATTGCTTCCTAGAATTTATAACAAATAGTACAACTCTTCTTCTATGCTCGGTTATAACTTGAGCTTCGTATGTTGAAAATTGTGGCAACAGAAATTGTTTTAAAAAAAACTATCTCAGCAACAAATTGACGTACAATTTGTTTTCTTCAAAAAATTGTAAAACAATAGCACCTGTCGAATGGTTTTTACCCCGACACCATAACGCACTTTTGTGCAAGTTAGTTATAAAATGTCGCTTTGCTGCCAAGTGTAACTGATAGTAAAACTCTTCTAGAGTCCAAATCACCCACTTCGGTTGATATCCAATCGGTGAAAGCCTCGGAAATTACATCGAAAAAAAGTGATTTTTTAAATAACTTGATTATTGTAAAAATAATTGCGCGTTTAAAAAAAGACGATTTTAGACGGTTTTTATTTTTTTCCAAGTAAACAAATGAACGAATCTTAACGTGTAGCCCGTGACTTTGTAGATTTCTCTAAAACCTACATGTTTTAACGAAACTTTTTTCCTCTCCGACAAACAGGTTCGTCGCAATAAGCAAAAAACCTGTTTTTGCAACCTCGAACGGTTGTTTAAAAATACAGACGGTGAAAATATTTAGCTGAATTCATATAGGCTTTTATTCTACATGCCAAAACTATAAGATTTAAAAGTCAAATTGCTGTTATAAATTTTACCATGACTTTTCATAGGACGATTGGACTAATTGACATCGAGTAGAAACCTTTAAGACCTGAGGCCGTACAAAAAAAAATTTTCGGCCCACTCTAGGGAGCAGTCTCTAGTTATTCATGTAATGTGAAAGTCTTGAAACAGAACCATTAGTACGACGGTAAGAAAAATGTATTGCTGCGATTATACATTGTTGTCATATGGGATTTTTTCATACGTTTTCTAATTAAAATAAATTGTTTTTACCCGACTGCCGCATGCAAAGGAGGGTTATATTTTTATTCCCGCGTAGATATAAACAGTTTAATGAATTGGCTTGAATTGGCAGCTTGAATGAGGTGTCAAAATATTCATTATGAATATGGATACATGACGTCACGTAAAAATCAATATAACGGGAATTTTTTTTAAACTTTAAAAAATTTTAACATTATTCTGAAGTAGAATCTAAATGGCTTGATGGATTTTTAATGAACGAGTAGTCAAAATATTCGTCATGATCCCAGCAACGACACTGAATATATGACGTCACATATAATTAAATATGTCGGTAAATATATTTAAGACTAAAAAGTAAAAAAACTTTTAAAAAAATTAAAAACAAAAAAACAAAAAAACCGACTGTGTAAAAAACCATAACTAAGAAAAATCTTGAATAAAAAAAATTTTAAATAAATAAAAAAGTCCAACTGTACAAGAAGGTAAATAAAAAGTGCCTATAAAATGGAAGCTAGAATAAAGATTCAACATCAATTTCAGTCACTACTGATTCAACTATGTAAAGCATGACATCAGCTCCACAATTTTGAATCACTACTGACTTAACTATTTAGAGCAGTTTTAGCATCTGTCAACTGCTAATCGCAGTAGGCGGAAGCTAACTTCTACTTTTAGAAAAAGATTAAATCCTCACTTGCTGCGATTAGCAGTTGACTTGTGTTATAACTACTCTAAATAGAAGTCAGTAGTATTTATTTACCTTCTTGTACAGTTAGATTTTTTGATCTTGTTTATTTATTTTTTCTTTCAAGATTTTTCTCAGTTACGTTTTTTTATGCGGTCGGGTTTTTCGCTTATGATATTAGTCAATATAATAAATGATTAAATTAAAACTTCCAAAATTATTAGATGGGGAAGCAAAAGTGACCCCTCTTCCTGGAGAAGTACAAATTAATAAATATTTTTCACCTCGATTTTAATACTCAATAGGATAAACGAAATTTAAAAATATGACTTACCCCAAAAATATGTTGAAATACGGCACTTGCAGCAGAATCAGCGTCGGCGAATACTTTTTTTTGGCGCATATTGTCACACACATACAGAAATACCTGAGTAGCCAACTGAGCCGAATTTAGGTGATCACCAAAGAAATGTAGTGCAGTGTAGGCATAGGAGTATATGACATTCATAAGGTTGAATTGCACACACGGAGAGGCCTTCTAAATTCCAAAGAGTAATCTCAAGTTAATTTTATTTTATTTTTGAATTAAATTTTATTGAAAGTATCTAATATTTTCTTTAGGGTGGATCATTTCATAATTCAAGAAAAATAATTTCGTCAAATCCAAATGCACGCCTGTTTTTTATGCCTTTTGGTGTCAAAAAGAACTGTGTAAAAGGAGAAACTAATTAGACAAAATTTAGAGGTCCCTAAATAATATTAAAGCATGCAAAAATATAAAAATTTCTGACGCAAGAAAATCGACTGTCAGAACTTATCAGATGCATTAAGTATTTTATGTCAACTCCAAATTATTGAAAAAACTCTTTTATGATATTAATAATCATGGTATTAATACGAATTGGTTTTTAGATGACTATTTGAAGACTCTTATTGATAGTGAAAACTTTGGGTCCAGAAGAGACCTGGTCGCAAGACCTGGTACGGACTAAGTCAAGTACAATGGTCAGACGGAATTGAAACGTTTTTTTAAAGACAAAGACAATACACGAGATTCACGACGAACACAAAACACGTTAAAATTAATTCAATGCTTTCAATCCAACAATAATTCAATATTCAAATTTAATAAAAATAAAACACAGGAAGCTCTAAGTCAGGAATGGTCTTCCGTTGCAGCCCAAAAGGCAGCTAGCCGCTTTTTTCTTGTCAGTCCAAAAAGTTTCAGACTATGCGGCAGATTACACTTTTTGGGTTGGGTACACTTGAGAAATAATGACCCACTTGCAAGATGAGAAAGAGTTAGCATTCAGGGATGTGGGTAATGCACTTCATTAGTTAAAGTATAGGTAAACAAAAACTCACCCCACGATATGACGAAACCAAGGAAAGAAAGAACGATTAAACTATAGCGGATTTGTTGTAACTATCGTATTTTAGGTAACACCGCGTGTTTAAACTTCCGCGTCATTGTACGCCATATTTGAATATCGCCTTACTTTTGATCATGTGACTAAACTTGCCGCTCGATACTTTAATCTATTCAATTTGCTTTGCACGACGCTTTACTGGTCCAATAGGGGTTATAATAAACATGTTTATTCAAGTTATTGTCTAATTATTCCACTAAAAATAACAGGTTATGGGCCCAGAGCTAAAAAGTGCTTTGTCATAATTTGAATCACGAAAACTGAGTGCATTGTAACTTTGTTTCTTCGTAACCAGTGCAAGCTAACCTCAAAATGAAGCTGGGCACGTGGCTAGAAAATTACGAACAAAGAGCACCGTATCGAGAAATATGTCGGGAACAGGTATACAGATTGATAAATTAAGTAAAGATAATTTTGAAACTTGGAAACTTCAGATGGAAGATGATCTAGAGAAAAATGACCGATGGGGTTATGTTGATACAGTTAGCTGAGGGTGCACAAATTCAGGCCTAGCAAAAGGTTGACCGAAAAGCTCGTGCTGATATTTTATCAATAAATTTGGCAGAGCTTTGTCATATTAAACACTGTACTACATCAAAAGAAGTGTGGAACAAATTGGAAGAAGTTTTTAGGTCCAAAGGTCCTGCTCGAAAAGCCACGCTTTTAAAACAGTTATTGTTTGCCAAAATGGGCGAAACCAAAAACATGAATGAACACTTAAATAAATTTTTTTAACACAGTCGACAGATTGAAAGTAATTGATATTGAAGTATCCGAAGACCTATTAGCTATTTTACTGTTATATAGCATTCCAAATAGTTACGAAAATTTCAGATGTGCGATTGAAGCTAGAGACACCCTTCCGGCACCCGAAGCTTTGAAAATTAAATTAATAGTTCGAGGCCAGAAAAGGTAAAAATGGCAATAGTGAAAATTCACAAGATCCATTTCTGGTCAAATCAAAAGGACGAATGCAGCAAAATTCTACTCATCGAAAGGTCGATTCGAAAACTGATGATTCTTCAAACGTCGGATCCAACTCTAAAAAGAAGACCTTCAAGTGCAACTATTGCAAATACAAAGGTCACAAGGCTGCTGACTGCTGCTGACTGTTGCTGACTGCTTGCGATAGAAAATAACACACAGTGTAGCGTTTCTACAATGAATGTAAATGGACTTGAAAATCGTGGTTCGCGATTTTCAAATAAATGCAAATAGCTAAAGCTCTTATATGTGACAACTCCTAGGCCCCTAACTTTGCCTAACAGGATCTGGGAAACGTAAGCTTTCCAAAATTCTCAGAATGGAGAGCAGCGGGAGTTAGGTGCACCTTCTCGCGCCAAACTCCATGAGCTTATGGATTGCTTCTCTTTACAAAATATACGCCTCTCACCTCGCAGAAAGGATCAAAACGTAAGAGAGCGACACTAGGTAGCAGGTCGCTTTTATAGTTTGGGTCTCTGGCCTCCCTACTATCAGTCCCCGATACTTCCGGCACGTGGCGCTTCCTAATTCGCACGACTTTCGATTTGCTGTCCCAATCGGGTGGTTTTTTACCTACCCTTTGATCGATTTTGCGCGCGCATCTTTCTTTTGCCTGTGAATCTTTGGCGCCTTTTCTCGCCCATTAATCCTATTGGTTTGTATTCTCGGTTGTTTTGGCGCTATTTTCTCCCGCCGAAAGTTTATTCTTCGGCGTATTTAGTTATTGTTTCCGTCTGGAATGTGCTAGAACTCTTTCGATTGTCAGTACCGTGTCATCCATTCCTTGTGCCCTTATATTTAATTTGTTTAAAGTATTCTTGCTATTGCTTTATTGTTTGTTTTTATAATAGTTTAAAATTAATTATTGAGGGTCATTCGGACCGTCTCAAATTGTCTGTCGATGGGTCCTTAAAACTAAGTACAAGGCAGATGGCAGTACTGAACACAGGAAAGCAAAACTGGTAGCGAAAGGATGTTCCCAGTAACTAGGTACAGACTTTCAAGAAATATTCTGACCTGTAGCAAAACTTTGTTCAATTCGTACCCTGATTGCTATTTCAGCAGAGTTAGGTTTAGGTCTAACTCTTTATCAACTCGACGTGGTGATGACCTGCATCAATGGAGAATTTGCGGAGGAAATTTTTATGGAGCAGCCAGAAGAACTCGTGAAACCAGGAGAAGAATATCCAGTTTTGTATTGTGTTTAGTCTTGACCTTTCCTTTATACTCAATAGTGTCATGGAAATGAAGGTCAATGAAAAAGAAGTCACAGTTTTGGACCCTCATCAGTCAGATAACATTTATTGTCTGTGAAAAAAATGTACAATGATGGTAGAGAATTGTACACTAAGAAAAATTATAATCGATAACAGTATTACAAAAAATTCGAGAACAGAAAATAAAATAACGTAAGTATAAGCGAGATTATCTCATAAAAAAGAGGGCCTACAATTTGAATTAATATGAAGAGGAATAAGTATCAACAGTAAAAAAAAATTAAAAAGCGGAAGGTCAATGAGAAGAAAAAGGCAAACATACCTGGCATAAAATCACAAAACGAAGATGAAGTCAATGGCAGTATTTAAAATCAAATTAAGAAAAAATAAAAATAAAAATAGGGGCAATAGCCCGGCACTACATTAGGGTGCGAGAACGAGTGACTGGCAACTGGAGAAGAATTACGGGAATTCAAACAAGAGAGCAGAATGTCTCATTATTTTGTACAGAAAATTAAGTCATGTAGTGTCGCTTCGGATTACGTCTTAGTTTCTTTAGATGTAGTCTCTATGTTTAACAATATTCCTACATCTGATGTTCTTAACTGTGTAATTTTGAGATGGCTTGAGATTTCCGAATTCACTAACATTTCACTTAATTATTTTTTAAAGTGCATTGAACTTTGTCTAAATTCCACTTTTTTGAATTTAGGGGTTTCACTTATAAACAGAAAAGTGGGTTAGCTATGGGGTCTCCTCTCTCACCTGCATCTGCCAATTTGGTTATGGAAAAATTCCAATCTGATTGTTTCAAAAATCTCCCTTTTTCAGTTCCTTTTTTCTTCCGTTATGTGGACGACATAATTATAGCTGTCTTTAAAGATAAAATCCAACTGTTGCTTGACACCTTCAATTCTTACCACTCTAATATTAAATTTACCATAGAAGTTGAAGAAAACTCAAAAATCATCTTTTTAGACACTCTCATTATTAGAAGTGAGGGTTCTGTAAAAATTTATTGGTTTCAAAAGAAAACTTGGTGTGGTCGTTATCTAAATTTTAACTCTTCTTATCCCAATTGCCATAAAATTGGTTTAGTTACAAGTTTATTTTATAGAGTTCTTAGAATTTCAGATCCAGAATTTAGATTCAAAAACATAAATTTAATTAGAAATACATTAAAAGATAATGGCTTTCCAAATGTTTTAATCAACAACTGTCTAAGAAAAGAAACTCATCGTTTATATAATACCGAACATTTTTCTAATTCTAAAAAAAAACAAAAAAGGTTCCTCTTATGCTGATTTCACAGTTTGCCCATACATAAAAGGTGTATCAGAAAAAATTGACCAAGTTTTCAAGAAACATAATATCAAGATTATTTACAAACCTACCAATAGCCTCTCAAAATTTTTTAACAACCTCAAAGACCCACTTCCCAAAAAGAAAATATCTGGAGTAGTCTATAAATAGACGTGTTGGTTGTCCCTCTTCTTATGTAGGTGAGACCGGCAGATGTACGGAGGCACGTTGTCGTAAACACAAATATTCTATTTCCCATCCTGATAAAATTAATTATACTGTTCTTACTAAACACTACATTGATACTGGTCATAACTTTGATTTTGATAATTTTGAGATTCTATCAACAGAGAACAATAAATCCCGTAGAAAAGAAGTTAAAAACTTTTTCATCAACAAAGTACCCAACACTATTAATCTAAGATATGAAAGTAATTTATTTCCCGACAGCTATAAACCAATTATAATTTTAAAACAACTGTAAAACCAAAAAATTTGTTTCAGTCATTAAATTCTAACTCTATATTATCGACCCATAGATCACATTCTGCTCTCTTGTTTGAATTTCCGTAATTCTCCATTTGTCAGTCACTCGTTCTCGCGCCCTAATGTGGTGCCGGGCTAATGCCCCTGTTTTTATTTTTATTTTTTCTTAATTTTATTTTCAATACTACCATTGACTTTATTTTCGTTTTGTGATTTTATACCAGTTATGTCTGCCTTTTTTCTCAATGACCTTCCGCCTTTTAATTTTTTTTACTGTTAATACTTATTCCTCTCCATATTGATTAAAATTGTAGGGTCTCTTTTTTATAAGACAACCTCGCTTATACTTATATTATTTTATTTTGAATTCTTCAATTTTTTGTAATACTGTCATCAATCATCATTTTTCTTAGTTTGCAATCCTCTGTCTTCATTGTATATTTTTTCACAGACAATAAATGTTATCAGACTGATGAGGTTCCAAAACTGTGACCGAAACGTTAGTACAATCACTTCATTTTCATTGACCTTCATTTCCATGACTGGTGGTTCACTACTGAATATCTAGTTTGTCTTCTAAAAAGATCCTTGTACAGCTTGAAACAATCAGGCAGACAGTGGTACAAGAAACTGGATCAACGTCTCAAAGAATATGGATTACAACCTTTAAACGAAGACATATGTGCGTACATCAAGAAAACGGAAGGAGGTTTCAAGGGCAATTACACTTTTTCTGTACACAAAAAAATCAACAATATATTTAGAATGAATTAACTTAAATGCAATAAATGATATTGAAGACTTTAAAATCCTTCACATTGTCACACACTCTGATCACATTCCAATTTCAATATCCCTAAAATCTCCAGAAATAGTTCAGGAGGAAAAGAAAATTAAATGGAAAAATGATTTCAGAAAAATACTCAGAAGCAATGCAGTCATCTGCATGCGATTTGTCGAAATCTCCTCGATAGATAGGATAGCGGAATGCATGAATCAAACCATTGTAAAGAACGCGGAAACAATCGGCGAGATGTCAAAATTAAGTAGCAAAATGGGTTCAAAACCTTGATTCGGCGATGATTGTGTAAAGTTAAAGAGATCTGTCAAAACACTTCTTAAAAAATGTAAAAACTCAACTTTGAAAATGGTTTAGCCTTACAATACAGCATGAAAAAAACTTACATAGATACTCAGAGGTCAAAAAAGGAAGCTCACAGATTAGCAACTCTCGAACAATTGTCTTCCACTAAAGATTCAAAATCCTTTTGAAAAATAATTAACAATTTCAGATTCAAATTTAATACTGAGGACTGCATTAAATTAAATACTTGGTATTAATTTTTCCAGACAGTTTATCCGAAAGGAGATGTCTTTAGTAATTCACAGAATTTAGTTGAGATTCAAAAACAATAAAGCACCGGGACCCGATGGGATTTCAAATGAGTTTATTAAAAACTTACCCGAGAATTGGTTTCAACCTGTGAGCTATCTATTTAATAAAGTTTTGGAAGAAGAGAGATTCCCTAATTCCTGAACCAATAATCACTTTAAAATGCTATATAAAAAAGGCGACAAACAGTATCCGGGAAATTATCGACCAATAACCTTAGTAGATTTCATAACAAAAATTTTTACTCGGCTAATCACTCACACAATGACTGACTGGGCCACCAAAATGAAGCTTCTCCCAGAAGTTCAAACAGGCTTTAGAAAAAACAGGATTTTCCTGGACGATATTTTCTCTTTAAACACGATGGCTCAATTAGGGCTTAATAATAATAAAGGTGAACTGTTTTTTCTATTTCTTGACTTTCGTAATGCTTTTCCCTCCATCTCCCATAATCTTCTGTGGAAAGGATCTACATTTTTGGTGCTGGTTACAGAATACCCAAAATCTTAATGGATTTTTATGAAAAAGCGAACATAGCTGTGAAAAACAATTCGGGGATTTCTTAATCTATCAAGGTCATAAAGAGAGTTTTAGAGGGAGAAGTTAATAGCTTTTTTAAGGGCTGATGACGTCAATAGATTAGAAGAATCACATTTCATGCAAATCTTACCACAACTCATAATCAGAGATAATAATTCTCAAAACTATCTTAGGCTGAGACTACCTATGTTTTACGTAAGGACTTTAGCGCAAATTCGTAATCTCAATGCTTACAATGCGCGAGTAGCCAACAAAGATAAATATTATAAGTTGAAGGCGACCTTCACTTCCAAGGGATGTGGTTTACAAACGAATGAACAAACTTATCATATCTTAGTAGAATGTTCTTTATACATCGACAATAGAATATATATTTTTTATTTTCTATTTGTGGTGGCCAGTTGGCCCACAAGTGGTGGGACACCCTATATA
>JBAGKK010484693.1:0-16532 GCA_037177015.1 Euceroptres primus
TCATCACAAGTCGAATCTCTCACGTGAAAATTGGCCTTATCGGTATCACGTTGCCATTTATGTTGTGGGCTTACGGTCTACAACAGCGTTACCTTCCTTTTTGAATTCCGCTCTTCAGGTAAAGAACGTTGTGAGCAACTGATTAAAATTTTGATTCAGGTAATTGCGAGTCACAAATGGGGTCGTTGCAGAAAATTTATTAAAATCGATTTTATTTATCATAGCAACACTGTTTCAAGGAAGATGCGCAGTGGTGTCAATCAGGAATTCACTTTTCAAAGTGGTCTAGAGCCTTTAGTTTTCATCCGATTTGGAAATTTACTTTTTAAGATTAAAGATAATTAAATTCTTAATAATCCTAGGGAACCTAATTTTCAAAGTTAATTGTTTTGCTCTGTTATAACACTGTTAATAACACTGTCAAATAAAAACTGTATTTTAAACGCCATACAATGATAATAACACTGAGAGCGCACCGTGGTGCAAATTAGGAATTTACTGTTCAAAAAGGTCTGCAGCCTTCAGTTTTCATCTGTTTTGGAAATTGCTTTTTTTTAAATTACATATAATTAAATTCTTAATAATCCTATAGAGCTTGATTTTTAAAGTTAGTTTTGTTTGTTGCTACATTATTAAATGCAGTGTTATTTTAAAACGCTACACAATGATAATAACACTGAGCGCGCATAGTGGTGCAAATCAAGAATTCACTGTTCAATAATTAAATTTTTAATAATCCTGCGGAGCTCGATTTTTAAAATGAATTTGTTTTTTGCTTTTTTAAAAAACTATTAATATCACTGCCAAATAAAAAACAGCGCTATTTTAAAACGCTATACAATGATAACACTGAGAGCGCTCAGTGGTACAAATCAGGAATTTACTGTTCAAAAAAGACTGCAGCCTTCAGTTTTCATCCGATTTGCAAATTTATTTTTTCAAATTAAAGATAATTAAATTCTTAATAATCCTGCGGAGCTTAATTTTTTAAGTTAATTTTTTTTGCTAAACTGCCAGATAAAAACATTGTGATTTTAAAACGCTGTGCAATGATGACATTAAGAGCGCACAGTGGTGCAACTTAGGAATTTACTGTTCAAAAAGGTAGAGTCTACAGTTTTCAACGGATTTGGAAATTTCTTTTTTTAAATTAAAGATAATTTAATTCTTAATAAGCCTACGGAACTTGATTTTTAAAGTTAATTTTCTTTACAACACTGTCAAATAAAAACAGTGTGATTTTAAAATGCTATACAATGATAATAACAGTGGGAACGCACAGTGGTGAAAATCAGGAATTAACTGTTCCAAGATAATCAAAATAATCGTACAGAGCTTGAATTTTAATTTAATTTAATTTTTTTACATTCATTTAACGCAAAGTCTGACAAAAGGGGTAATTTTGCAGATTCTTTTTTTTTTCTTTTGAAACGGCTGACAATTATTATAAGAGGAGGCCATTATGAGTGGGTGGTATTCTTTCCAACGTACATCCTCCACTAAACTTTGTCATGAACAGTGGGTCAATTTGACAAGCAAATATGAACACAGTCAAAAAACTTGGCACATGTGCAATGCTGGGACATTTAACGTAGAACAATATTTCCTGGATAAATATATTTTACGTTTTTCATATTACGTCCAAACGCTCGATATTTTGGAAACAGACACAATTTTATTAAAATTTATTAAAGGATTTTATTAAAATGATATTCATTTAATTTTTCACTTACGATTTTGCAATTGAAATTTAAGAATAACAATTTTATTTCAGTTGAATTCCATTTCTGGATTTTTGTTGTAAATTTGTTTTTGCTGTTATTTTAAAATGAACTTTATTAATTTTTCTATGGCGATTTTGCAATCGAAGTTTATTATTGACAATTAATTTTTCGTCATTTCAGCATTTTCATTTCATTCTGTAAATCTGTTTTTGCTGTAATTTTAAAATGATCTTCATTAATTTTTCGATGGCGATTTTGCAATTCAAAATTAACAATTAATTTTATTTCAATTGAATTCCATTTCTGGATTTTTTCAGGGATGTAAAATCGTTTTTGCAACACCCACTTCAAAAGTTGCACTTTTCATGGTTCTAAATTGTGCTTAAAGGGCTTTATTTTAGCAGACTGTAAAAAAAAATTTCGCGCATGCGCAGTTTGAATATGACTTACTTTAGGCACTGTTGAAAAAGCTGCGCATGCTCACTTTCGAGATAAGGTACTTTAGACACTGGCATCGATAACTTTAGACACTGGCGTTGATATCTTCACGATAACAAAACTTTACACAGTGGCGACACCTAGATTAAAAAATTAAAAATATGTTGACTGACTTATAAATTATATAAGTATATGTGTGCTATTTGTACGGAAATATCCGTAACAATAGGTTACTGTTACGGAAATTTTTCCGTGACAACAGGCTTTTGTTACGGAAATTTCCGTAACAATAGGTTATTGTTACGGAAATTTTTCCGTGACAATAGGCTATTGATACGGAAAATTTTGCCTATTGTTACACAAATTTCCGTAAGAATAAGTTTTTGTTACGGAAATTTTTTCGTAACAATAGGCTAATGATGTAGAAAAATTTCCGTAATAATAAGTTTTTGTTACGGAATTTTTTCCGTGACAACAGGCTATTGATACTGAAAAATTTCTGTGACTATAGGCTATTGTTACGTAGATTTTCGTAACAATAGGTTATTGGTACAGAAATTTTTCCGTGACAATAGGCCATTGATACGAAAAATTTTCTACAATAATAGCCTATTGTCACGGAAATTTCCAAACAACTAGCACACATACTTATCTTTCACATGCCTAGTTCTTAGTTTTCGAGTGACAGGTGGTGACAGGGCTTTTGACACAATACTATTGTTTTCAGTGAATTTGATTTAACTTTCTCGGATGAGTGTTGCAAAAAATAATATGCGATACACGAGCGTAAAGATGATTTCACTCGTGTGATTTGCATCACATTCGTAAAATCACCTACTTTACGCACTTGTATCACAAATAACTATTATATTAATGACAGATATTGCACCAAGATTTCAAATTTGGCAAGATCTTATTCTGTGAGCAATGCAGTTCAGTTTATAAGAAAATTATGTCCAGACAAAGAAGTTCGACTCACTTCGTTCTTATTGAAATGTCCATTTCTCCTGCACTGAACAAAACGGTTTAACATATCGAATAAAAGTCTAACAAGGCAGTTTGCTAGTTTAAAATCATAAAATGTTTAATTTTTTGTTAATGGAAATATCCCTTAAATTGCAAATGAAGTTTTAGAAAAACTTTTCAGCTCATTGGTTTCTTAAGTTTTATTTTTTGAATTTCTCTAATAGATAAAAGGCAAGACTCAGCTTTATTGAAATGCCGGTGTTCGATTCTATATTTTATGTACAAAAAATCTGAAGAGGATTAATATTAAGGAAAATCTTAATAATTGTGACATATGTTGGAAGTTTATTTTTCAAGAACTGATATTATTAAACACTGGCATTAAATTATTGCTTTGATATCCACGAACTCGCAATCTCTTTACAGAATTCAGGTAGTTAGAGCGTTTAATTATTAACATCGTCGTTGGCCAATAGGTGTTCATTTTAAAAAGGATTCTTCAAGTATTCTACTGGATTTTTTTCCGTCGATTTAAAAGAGTACAGAAAAATCCTTTAAAAAATTCGTCAGATCCGACGAAAAAAGTCTTGAATTCTTTTTCGAAAGACTTAAAATGATACAATTCAAAATTGAATTTAAATTTATTCTTTCTGCTTCTCTGGAAACAAAGTTTCCGAATTAAGAGCTTTGAGATTCCCTTTTTTTGGGGATATTGAAGAAATTTTAGATTTTTCGTCGGAACAACGAAATAATTTAATATAATGTTATTCTTTCGCATCTGTCTTCTCACTATTTTTAGTAGCAAATTAACTCTTCATATATTTATTTACATAATTCTTTTGTACACGTTACTTTCGTAACAGCCGTCGACAATTAGTTGACAGCTGCTTTTAGTCCAATTTTCCCTACTCATTAAAGTTTCTCAGGCTTATTTATGACAATTCATGGTAAATAGTTGAAAATTTAGCCGTTACTGAAGTGTCGCAGAAGGATTTTTAAACCTTTGTCTCAGATCATTGTAACCCTTTTTATTTTTGATTAACCATCTCCTTTTTTGTAATAACGCTAGATTGATGTTGGTATATTGTATTTCACTTATTCTTAGTTCACTTTTTATTTATCTTAGAAAAAATTCAGTTAGTCGATAAAAGTCTCCTAAATTTTTAACCCCTTTCAAAGTAATTCTGTTGGTCCTAACTGATCCCTGTAACAAAGATGTAATTTTAAAACCTCTTGAAAAAAGTTTGCTTATGAAAAAGTAATCTATGTGATTTAAAATTATTTAAAAAATGATTAATTCTTATCAAAACTTTCAGGGATGAAATATTTAAGCACTTTCTTTTCGATCGTGCAGCTAATCAAAGGAGGTTTATGTCTAATTTATTTTTGTTTTAATTAATGTTAGTGAAAAGATTGCATAATAAATTTCTGTTTCGATATTATGCTCTGTTATATGTGACAAAGGATGTGTAAAAAAAAATTGCTCCTTGCCACTCTAGTCACGGCCAGACAGTTGTAGTATTTTGAGTTTCTTCGAAACTGAACGACCAACAGTGGACAGAAAGTGGAATTTACTGTTTAAAAAAATGTACAGCTTTAGTTTTCATTCAATTTACAACTTTTTTATTTTAAAATAAAGACAATTAAATTTTCAAGGAGCGTGTCAAGCGTACCTACTTTCATATCCAACAAGAAAATTTCATTTCCACGACCTTCGGGTTAAAAGTATCTCAAGCCCACCGTGTTGTTAAATCTATACAGGGGAACTTACAAAATATAAGTAATTTGAATAATGATCAAATCCATTGTTATAAACAAATTAAGTTAACTAATTTACAATTTAAGTGTTTCTACAGAAAACAAAATTTTTCCTTTCACTAAAACTTGTTTCATTCACCTCTAAAGCATTAATAAAATGTAAAAATTGATAATAAATGAAAAATTGCTATTGTTTAACATCTGACTTGTTCCTTCAAGTGTAAGTTTTTAAATATTATTCTAGACGTTATGCATAATCATAAATATTTCAAAAAATTTAACAGTCATTACTTTTATAAATAAAAAAAATTGACAAAATTTTAACATTTTACCGTTAAATCTTTGTTCATTTCACGCAAATCTGCTTTACAATGCGTTATCTGTGATGCTCTAATAAAAATTTCTTTAATATAAACAATTATCATGATTATAAACAAATGCAATAAACAAAAGCAAAATTTTGGCTTTTTACCGCAGAATCTTTGATTTTTTCACAAATTTGCTTTACAATGCGTCTTGCGTGATGCTCTAATAAAAAATTATTTAATATAAACAATTGTCATTATTACAAACAAATGCAATAAACAAAAGCAAATTTTTGTCATTTTTGCGTAAAAAATATTAATATTATTAATAATACTTTTAAAAAGATATTTTGTCTACAGGAATGTGTCGTATCATTGTTTTTACTTATTAAAATTGTTTATAACAATCGAATAGTTTAATTTACGACAAAGATTTGTAGTTAACCATATTTCTTCAGGATATTCACAGTAGATTACTTGAAAATAATATTCTGCACGAAAATGACAAAAACTTGCTTTTGTTCATTGAATTTGTTGATAATAATGACAATTGTTTATATTCAATAATGTTTTTGATTGCAGCAAAGCAGATGACGCATTGAAAAGCAGATTTTCAAAAAAAAGAACAAAGATTCTGCAATAAAATGCCAAAATTTTGCTATTGCTTAATTCATTTGTTTAAAACAATCACAATTATTTATGTTCAATATGTTCTTTAAAAGATTTTGCTTTTGTTTATAATTAATTTGTTTATAAAAATGGTGAGTTACATTTTTTGAAATATTTATGATGATGCATAACTTCTAGAATAATATTTAAAAACTTACACTTGAAAGAACGTGGCAGATGTTCAAAAATAGCGATTTTACCAGTTTGTTTATAAGAGTTGTTTATTAAAATAATAATTTGAAACATGATATCAATTTTCACAATTTATTGTTGCTTTTGAGTTAAATGAAACAAGTTTTAGTGAAAGGAAACATTTTGTTTTCTGCAAAAATACTTAGTTGTAAATTAGTTAATTTAATTTGTTTATAACGATGGATATAATCATTAATAAAATTATTTATATTTTGTAAGTTCCCCTGTATAAATTTAACTACTTTAACATGTTTCGCAATATTTTCCAATCGATTCTGAAGAGAAAACTAAAAAAAATCAACAATATGTATTTCCCTTTTTGTGGCACTTTGCGTTAAATGAACAAATATTAAGACACGGAATTGAAAAATCGAGCTCTATACATCTCTTAAAAATTTAATTGTCTTTAATCTAAAACAAAAAAGTTGTATATTGGTTGAAAACTCAAGGCTTTACCCTTTTTTGAACAGTAAATTCCACTTTCGGGCCACTGTAGCGACAATATAGTCTCTGCAGTATTTTTTTATTATACCTTAATTTTTTCAAAATCTCTTAATTTTTTTCAAACTTACATCAAAAAGGGGAAAAATACTGTAAACACCGGGAACTTTGTAAAAGTCAAAAAATAATTAATGAAGTAGGATTGAACGGAAAACGAAAAAAAATACCATGAAATTATTTTCTGAAATTCAAAAGGACTCCAAAAAAATCTAAAAAAATTTTTCTTGTTTTCTGCGCCAAAATCCCGGTTTAAAAAAAATTGGGAAATTTTGAGAAATTGAATCATACTGTAAATAAATTGATCTGCAGTTTTTGCGGGCCAGTGGGCATTATTTTGTACATATTTTCTGAATAGTCTCAAAATTTTCTATATTTTTTATTTGTCGTTTCAAAAAAAATTAGGTTCATTGAAAATATAATTCAAGGGGTATTTTTTAAAATTCTGTTGGAGACTGTGAAATTTGTTTATACCTTATAATTTTTATTGTAATCAGCGTGTGTGAGAGATAGCGAAAAAAAGTGACAAAATAGAGGTATTTTTCCCTCTGAAAAAGCTCGTGAAAAAAAGTTCAAAATACTCACCTTAGCCTACTAATAATAACTAATTAAAAAATCACCCCGCCTAGTGTAAGAAGTTTCTTTTTGCATTTCAATTCCTTATTGTAGCGGAAGTCTTAGAAGATAATCTTCATATATTTCTGAATGTTTAAAAGAAGTGTTCATAAAGAAATATTAGGACAAAAAATATAAATCTATAGTTAAAAAACAATTATAAGATAGCTGTAAGTCTATTAAGTGTTTCGTAATTCGTACATGTAAAAATAAAGTGTGATAGCGAGAGAAAAAGGATGAAAGAATGAAAGAAAAAAAATCAACTCCGGAGTCTGAAACGGAGAAGAAAATTGCGATTTTTATTCTAATAACAAACAAATTGTAAGGAAAGTAAATTATTCATTTCAGAGAGATCTGGAGATTTATTTAAAAAGAAATTGTAGCCTTAATTATTATAAAAAGTAAGATCTTTGTTTTTTTTTCTTTGTCATTGCACCTTGCATTCGAAATGCAAGGTATAGAAAAAAATTATAATATAAGTCCAGTCTCTTCGGAATGAAAACTAAAATTCCCGAATTCAAGCACGAAAGAAAACTGATTTGTATTTGTAAAAACATTTTGATGTGTTTAAGTCCTTCTTTTCGGATGTTCGACTTTGATTTATTGAAGCAACATAAAGTTAATTTTCTTTTCGTGTTTGAATTCTAAAGCTTTCGCAGCTATTCTAGGCAATTTGTGGTTTTAAATCGTAGTTTGCATTATGTAGCTTAATCTCAGAAAAAGTTCGCTACGCTTTTCACTGTTACCTTTTTAAGGAAACTTTGCGAATTGAAAAGATCTCTCTAAAGAATTGTCAAAGTATTAGTCGTGTTTTCAGATAAGTTAAAGCTTCAGACTTTATTTATAGTTTTCTGGTAATTAATTACTGTCTCCAAAATTGTGCATCATAACTAAAGATTTTTTTACGTGAGAGGAGTTTTTTCAATTTTTAAAATGAATCAGATATAAATTAAGACCTGACTCAAATTTCACTGAATTGGAATTAGAAAATCGAAATAAAAAATTAATTAGCTAGTGGTAAAGAATCAAAAAAATTCAGCTCACGTTTAATTCATTTAATATAAAAATTAATTGTATAAGTTAATTCAGAAATTTTAAGCACAAGCCTATTGTAAAAATAAAAATATTGTCTGCAGAGAAATTTTATGCATATTTGTTGCTGTTTTAGTTTTAGAAGCGTCGTGTGGAAGAATTGATAGAAAATAATAGAATGAGAAAAAAAAATTATTGTAAAATGCACAGAGTTTGCAAAAATTGTACAAAAAAAATAAGTTTTTCCGATTGTGTTACGAACTTAAGTGCATATAAAATTGAGAGAAAATCTTAACACAGGCTTTAGAGGGGCTGCAAAAAAAGGTATGAAAGAAATAAAAATTTGAAAGTCTCAAAATTAACGGATATTGTACAGAGTGTGTCAAAATTAATGATAATTACTTTCATTGGCAAAAAGAAAACAAAGTGTTCGAAAATTTTTTCAAATGAATAATGTACATAGTTTGTTTCTTGTTAAAAGTCGGTTTCAAAGAAAGCTAAATTTAAAAAATGCATCTGGCAGTATTTTCGAAAAGGACTTTTTGTTTTTATTTCCAACGTGAAATAATTAATATGTACCTTAAAAATTTAAATTAATATCATGAATTTTGGAACACCCTGTACAATATTCTTTTTTTTCCTTTCTTCTCCCCTTTTTTAAATGATTTATATTTTATAAAGATTTATATTTTTTATAACTTTATTGGCAGTTCAATAGAATTAAACTCTAAACAGCAAAAAATATTGGAACTAGTTCAATAGATTTTGCACCATTTTTTCATGTTTTTCTTATTCCTGTTTATTTTGTTAACATTTTTGCCTCTAAAAAATTATTATTTTACAGCGTTTGTTCATTAAGAATTGGACAAATGCGTATAAAAAACGTTTGAATTTGCACAATATTCATTTGATTGAATAATTGAAAAATAATCACCGATTGCTTTTAATTTGAAAAATTTTGTGGCACCTCTTCTTAAAACTTTTTTTAGATCACAAAGAATGCATGTACGAAGTTTCAAGCTTTCTTGAGAATTTGAGACTGATTTAGGTGTACCGCTTACTATAAACTCTCAAATTTTTATTTAAAATTAAGAAATAATTTTTTTAAACGTTAAACTATTGAAAACACGAGAAACAAATGAAAGGCAAAAAAATTAAATTGAAGTAAAAACTGTTCACCTAGGTATAAAAAAAATTCGGGAGTTTATAAAAAATATTATTTATAAGTTTTTTTTCTTAATGATTACTTTTTTCGCAAAGCCGTACCTCTACTCTTTTAAAGTCTTAATAATTATTTTAGACTTTTGCTGAAGATTTTAGAAATACAAATTGTTAGGAATTTATTGTTTAGAATTTAATAATTGTTGAAAGCCTTTGTACTTATTAATCACACTGCCAGAAATTGGCAGCAAATTAGTTTGCAACCAGCAGAATATTGAATTGACTGGAATTTTTTTAAAATTAGACCTGGAAAAACTGAAAAAGACCTGGAATTTAGAAATTAAACTTCTGCAGCAACCCTGATATTTTCAGAATTGTTTTCTTTTTGTAATTTTGTTATAATTAATTTATTTTGTCATTTTTGTAATTGTTAATAAGTTTTTCATGATTTAAAAAAAATCAGATTTATGTTAAAATTAAAAATATTTATAATTCGATTTCTAATAATCTTAACCCTAGACAGTCACACTGGGTCAGTATGACCCTGAAAATTTTTTTCTTCTGAAACTGTCTCATCCTACATTTCTAGCTAAGAGAATTAAAGAAATAATAATTTTAAATGGTTTTTGTGAAAAAAAAATTTTTGAAAAATTTGACGTTTTCAAGAATTTTTTTAAACATAATGCCACTTTAATTGTTATTTTATCTTAATTAATAATTAAACTTCATCCCATCTAGGGTTAAAATTGTTTTCAATTGGATTCCTTTGATTTTTACTGTACGGGTAAAGACTTTTATAGAAACATGTAATAAAATAAAAATTTTTCCAGGTGCCAGTCAGTCTGTTGCAAGTTACGAGGATTTGAGCTCGAGTAGTTTCAGTTCAGCAAGCAGAGCATCGCTTGATGCAAGAAGTTCACCAACTCCTTCATACGGTGCTGAAAATATGATGGTTTTTCCTGGTGATAGTAGCGGATCTATCTGAGATTACTTGAGGTGCGCAGCCATTTTACCTCTTTGGCTACGTTGCCTCAAGTGAAAAGTAAAGGGTCAAGACCGAAGAACCCTTTCGAAGTGAATGAGCAACAGAGAAAAGCATTCCAGTCCTGTTGGAAAATGTTCACTCTCTCCTTTCACAGGGTTGCTATAAGTCCGGGAATTCTGGAAAATCAGGGAAAGTCAGGGTATTTAAAAATGGTCAGGGAAAACCTTTAAAGGGTCAGGGAAAATTCTTTTCGATTCAACAAATTATAATTATATCTCAATAGTTATAATTATATTTAAACAATTATGATTATATAATTATGATATTACAAAATGATAATGCCACCAGGGATCACTGACAGTCCCTCATTCCCCCTTCTTCCCTATTTTACACTTTTCCCCTATTATTCTCCAAATCTCATAAAATCACTTTTTTTAGTTTGATTCCCCCCCCCCGCCCCGCTTTCTGCCTTTTTATATTCAGAGTTTCGAATAATTTTCCAAGAATTATCAAAAATAGAAACTTGTGACATTCGAAAACTCTTTTAAGGTTTTCATAAGATTCCCATAATTTTCAAATTTTCAAAATCTGCGAGTCTACTGAAATCTCTTAAAATTCTCCAGAATCTTTAAAAGTGATTTAAAATCTCTAAAAATTCTCCAAAATATTTAAAACTGTTCTAGAATCTTCTGGGTTCTCCTACAATAATCTTATAAAATAATATTCCAGAATTCTTCAATATTCTATAACATATAAGAGACTCTTCCAGAATCTCCTAAAATTTTCTGAATACTTCCATAACCTTCTAGAATTTTCTACAGATTCTTTTAGAATCCTCCAAAGTCTACAAAAGATCATTGAAATCTTCAAAACTTATCTGAAATCTTTAAAAATTCTCCAAAATATTTTAGACTGTTTTAAAATCTACAATTATTTAGATTCTTCTGGATTCTTCCACAATATTTTAAAATCTTCTGAATTCTCCCATAATAATCTTATACAATCTTAAAAAATTCTTAATACAATCTTAACCCTTTAGATATCAGACCCTTTTCCCGTGGTCTAAAAATTCTGAAAAAATTCAGGAATGGTCAATTTTTAACCGTTTTCTCGGCGCCTCTTAAGCATACGATTACTTATAAGCACCTTAAAAAATGCGGAATACGCCACTTTGATCCAATACACATATTTATTTTGCAGAATTTTAAGTTTATTACATGGAAATTCGAGAAAAACGAAAAAAGTGAACGTTGAAAATTTGCAACGCTAGTAGCTAAAGGGTTAAAGAATTCTTAAAAATTCTTTAATATTTTACAAAGTATACTATAATGTTCCTGAATCTTCTAATATCGTCTAAAATTTTCTGAACTCTTCCCGGAACTTCTAAAATCTTCTCGAATCCTCAAGAATATTCTGAAATGTACCTGAAGTCTTTAACGTTCAAATAAGCGAAATTTTTCCCTAACTCAAATTTATCTTGAAATAACGTTCAATCTACAAAATAAAGAGCAAGATCATGAGCTTATTTATCGTTTCATTAGTTTCTATATTAATAACCCAATATTTTAGAACAAATTTGAGGTTAAAATGAAATCAGATAAAAATTTCGATCATTTGAACGTTCAAAACTTCAAGCACATTATTCTGCACTGCATCAAAATTTCCAGAATTCTGCAGAATCCTTTATAACCCTCTCAAGTCTACAAAAGACTCTAATAATTTTGAAGAATCTTCTAGACTGTTTGCGACATCTTCCTAAAATTCAGTAGACTTTTTGAGTCTTCAAAAAAAAAAGTCTGGAAGAGATTAGAAGTTTTTAGAACTTCATGAAAATTTTGGAAGAATCAGGAAGTCTCTGGGAGATTCTAAAACACTCAGAACTCTAGATTGTAGAAAAGTTTTTGGGATTTCAAATGATTTAATGAATCTACAAGTTTATGGAAGATTAAAAATATTCTAGAAGATTTTAAAAGTTTGTTGAAAAGTCGAGAAGTCATGAAGGATTTTAGAAAGTTCTAGAGCATTCCAAAGATTCTGTAGGTATAGAAATTTGAGGAGTGTTTTATTAGATTCTAAACAGGAATCTAAGATTTTTGAGGGTTTTTTAAGACTCTAGAGAATTGTAGCTTTCTTGGTATTTTAAAAAGAAAGAAACTTCCACCTTTTTTTTAATCCTCTTTTTCAAAAAATAAATACTCTATTTTCCCTAAAATAATTGTACTACTGAACCACTGTGATCCCAGTATTATATAATTATAATTATAACGGTTAGGGAAAATCAAAAACTGTTCAGGGAAAAGTCAGGGCTTTTTGCAATTGGGATTTTGTAGCAACCCTGTTTCACTTTCTCTGTATCTTACCAAATTTTAAATCTATTTAAATATGTTAAGTTATTTTTTCATGATTTTTAAAAAGAAAAATCAAACGGCCTTATTTTCAAAGGGAGCGGAAATTTGTTGACTTCGAATAATTACTTAGAGCCAAAAAGTGTCGAGAGGGTAAACAATTTTTATACAAGAAAGGAATTAAAAATATTTTTTATGTTATTGAGACTCCCTTTTGCAGAGTAGAGTCTCCACACTTGTTTCAGGTGATTTTCAAAGTATAAACTTTGTTTCCTTAGATCAACATTTTTACATTTTTCATCGAACTCTTTATTACATATACTTAAAGAAATAAGCAGATAAGGAAAAGAGATATTCGTCGTCTTAATTAAGAGGATGGTAATCTAGAGTACTGTGTTGAAGCATATAACGAGCGTATACACCACGAAAATAATGCATTCCGCTTCAAGAAATGTTCCTCTTGTATTCTTTCCAAAATGCAAACACAAAAAAAAACAACAGAGAACAGTACACTTTTTAATGAAACTAGAAACAGGGTAGTAAAAATGTTTTTCGTCGTGTTTGTTGCAAGCCACAGAATCTCAGCAGGTTTGCTCGATTTTCGTGGAATGTCGCAGATTGGAAATTGAAATCGATCAATTCTACTTTAGATTAGATTCACTGCTTAAAACTTTAGAGTGTAAAAAGTGATGGAAACAGTTTTTAAGTATTAAAAAAGCACACAATTGATTGATTTAAAAAATTATGTTCGTTAGAATTTTATATCCAACGCTTTTTGTGAGGTAAGAGTAATATTTTTTTCAGATTTGTTAATATTTTTTATAAAAAAGAAATAATAGTTTAGTTGAATAAACGAACTTCGTGGTTGAATCAAGAATTTAGTTTCTCTGTTTCAGCGTTAGTAACTTGGGAAATCCCCGAGAACATAAAACCTCTAATTTATGTTTTTTCCTTGTGCTGATATGGCAGGAAGTGTTTTTTCCTAATTCTGATAAAGCAGGAAGTCTTTTTGCTAATGTTGATAAGGTAGGAAGTGTTTTTTTTTTCTAACGCTGAAGGAAGTTTTTTTTCTTAATGCTGATAAAGCAGAAAATGTCTTTCACAAGTATATCTGTTCTAAGAAAGTCAATATCCTTGATTTAACTATACTAATTCATTAAATCAGGTATACGAATGACTGAAACGGGAAAATATTGTTGATTCAAAGAAATCCGAATCATTTACTTTCACTGTTTCCAAGACGTTGTGAATATTTTTAATTTTGAATCCTTTATTGTGCTTTTTTTTGTAATAAGAAAAAATGTTTGTTTTTCTCACAATATTAGAAAAAACGTTCGTATTTGATCGATTTCTGTTTCTACTTGCATACGACCTTAACAATTAACAGTCTAGCTTAAATGTTAAATTATAATACATTCGTGCTCACGGATCGCAACTCGTGAATTCGGAAAGACTTTTTGTATTTAACCGTTTGAAAGTAGTTTGTAATGCGTAGACGTAAGATTGTAGGAAGTAATATGAAACTCCGGACCAGGAAACGAGTGGTGTTTAGCAAAAATCTTCAAGCAGACTGGAAAGAAATGATATTTAAGTCAGAAATGCTCAAACTGCAAAGAAAACTTAAATTTTAATGAAAATTCAAGAACTTGCATCAAAACTTGTAATTATTATAATTCTGACAATCCTCGAAAGAAAAAAATACTCCGTTTTGGATATCATTTCTATCGAGTCTGTTCTTTTTCTAAATTCCTTGAAGCTTGTGCCACTCACGGGTGACTATCCATTAGTTTTCTGGAAAATTGAAAAAAAATGATATGAAAAAGTTAGCGGGAAAAAGAAAATACAAAAAAATTAAAAACGACTAGAATTGCTAGAAACCTTTTAGAAATAATTGTCACGAGTCGAGATAAAGTTTTTTCTACGAGATCAAGGCCCATGCGTGATACTAGCTTTTAAACGGAGTTCTACAGTATATATTTTTCTACCTCTTGCTTTTTCTAAAGTCTTTGATAGTTTTATATAGAAACAAGAAAAGAGTTTGCAAGAGCGATCTGTGGCGCGCGTTTCGTAATTAGATGATATTTGATCATACACGTAGATATAACAATCAATTTGTCAAAAAATCCTACTCACAGTGAAGGAAGAATTTTGTTCAACGAAATGAGAAAAAAAAAACCAAGTATAAGAAATATTTCTTAAGACATTTTTTACCGAAAAGTTTTTAAATATAAAATCTTTAGAAAGTCTTGATTGAAAGGTTAATATTTCTTTCATTAACTCAAATAAAGAGTTTCTCGTAAATAAGGGATCGAAAATATTTCAGTGTCAATATTTTTCCTTCAAGGGAGGAGGACCCAAAACTATAAAGGTAAATTTAATATGAATCGTGTAATCGAATACTTTGCGATGCTGTTTATTGTTTTGAAAATGGTCGCATATTCTATGAATTTCATTTATGAATGTCTTAATTAATTAACTTAACGTTTCCAGTGACGTATTTCCTTATTTTTAATTTTTTCAATTTCTACAAAAAATTGTCACTGGAGATTTACTTCTCTAAATTTGATTGAAACTAAGAATATTGAGATTGAGAAGAAATCATATTTCTAATATATCTAAAATTTCTAAAATATCAGAACATTTCATTATATCTGAAACAATATTTAATGAATTTGTCAGTACTTTTTTTTTACTGAAAAGTAACTGACATTTGAACTACATTTTTCAAAAAATTTTAATTGATGCCACAAATCAGTTAATTTTTCCAACAAACATTCCAAATGCATTGTTAATTTGTTTAGTCCATGTTTTTTATACAAAACTTATTCTTTATTCCTGGAGGGAAAGATGCTATAAAAATAACAAGGAACTTCATTTAAAAAAAATAAAGTCATAAGGGAAAAAATGTTCTAAAAATAAATTAAAAATCAATTTTTTACCATTTTTTTATACTAAAATCGAAAAATGATGAACTTTTAAATTGAAAGTAAATTTATTTATAAAACATCTTGATTTGTTAACGATTTCATATTAGAAGTAGCATTTAAAAAAAAATAGATTTTTAGGTACATTAATGAACATTTCATATAAATAGCAACACTCATATAATTCTCTGATATAAAAGTGTTCTCCAAGGACTACGGATGACTAAAATTAATAATACAATATAATAGAAATTATATATTTACGCAACGTACTGTTTTCTATTAATAAAGCATTCGCTATTTCTCTCTTTCAAAGCGAAAAGATAATTCTTCGTTATGTACTACGATATATTACTGTCGATTATGCTACTTATATACTTCGATAATTTTTAACTGTGATTAAGACACTGTGAATCGTACTGATAATAAAAAAAAATTAAACCAATGCAGATTAAACGATAGAATTTCAATAATTATAATTATTATATTGTTTTCGAGTTTTCAGATTGTACGTTTCTTTTTGCAAATTTTTGACTGCAGTGTCTATGAATTGATTTTATAAAAATGCAAAAACATGTTTACATACTGAAAATAAATTTGTACTTAGTAAAACAAATGATAAGAGAAAAAAAATTTTTATCAAAAAATACAATATTAAAAAAAGTAAAAGTTTTCCATAATCAATTTCCATATTTATTAATCGAAAAAATGAGTAAATAACCAAAAAAAGGGGTGTTTAAGTAAACAGAAAAATTGATAGACGCTTCAGTTTTGGAAAAATGTTTGTTTTTCATATATATTTTACTACATTATTATATTCATTATTATATGATATGATTATATATTGAGAATGCAAAACTATCTGCGTGTATCTTAAAATTATAACTCGTATATATTATCGATACATATGCATATGCCAT
>JBAGKK010484704.1:0-16530 GCA_037177015.1 Euceroptres primus
AACTAGCGAGCGAGGTGACCTTCGCGAGCTATAAGGACCTCGCGCTGCGCGCGAGGTTAAACGATAACGGAGCGCGATGAGAATGTGCCCGCGCCCCCGAAGGGGGCTGGGCAGATTTTTTTAGTTCAGGGGGTCTCAAAACGTCGACATTTGACAAAAACGGGGAGGGGGGTCAAATTTTACACAAATCTAATACCTTCTCATGTGATGATGAGAATGTAAAAATCTGGAAGATTCTAGAGGATTTTGATGGATTTTAGGAGATTTAACATATAACATAAAATTAAAAATATTTTGGAAAATTCTAGAAAATTGTCGAAAAAGTTAAAAGATTTCATGAAGGATTTTAGAAAATTCTAGAGTTCCAAAGGTTCTGAAAGTTTAGTTTTCGGAGTATTTTATGTATTAGCATTTCGGAAATTTGATTTGTTGAATATTTAAGAATTTGGTAGTTTCATAATTTTATCAATTTTAATAGTTTTGAATTTCATATCAAAATACTATATGGAACGGAATTTTGATATAAAATTCTATAAGGTATTCAAAACAAAATCGTCACAGAGTGAAACTTTTACTCAATATTTTTTTTGGTCTACAATTGGTAAGCACTTAATTCGATGAAATAAGTTTCTAGTCAGGCACGTAAAAGCGATCAAACAAGCGAAGAGTCTCGTTCTTTTCGATTCGCATTACAGGTTGCGGAGAGTTTTCGCCTATTACAGAAAATAAAGTTTCTTTAGATCTGCAACCTGACGCTCAATCTCGGCAGTTTTCCGAACTCTGTTACTGGAAAGGCTGGTCAGGCGTTCGAAACTTTACTTGTTAGCTACTTCAGAAACTTCTGAATTAAAAGAAAACAATGACATTGCCATTTTTAATGTTTTTCAACGTTAAACGAAAGAATTCAAGTTTCAAAAAATATGCACGGTACCCAAATTTTTAAACCGAATAATAGTAGAATTTAGCACTAAATGCTACAAAAAGAAATTAATTCCGTGAAATATTCACTCTATTGTGCACCATTTTATACGGTAATTTTGACTACTTTAGATTTAGGAAGAGACGAGATTAAATTTGAAAAAAAAAAATGAGGGAAAGATGAAATGCTACATATAAAAGGGAGAAAACTCCATTGTGGAGATAACTTTCTAGATCTCTATTTCTTCCTGACTTCTCGGGAACATAAAGGAAAAAGGGTGTGGATGTCGACACATAATATAACGAAGAAAAATTCAATCTCTGTTATACCCCAGGCTAAAATATAAAGATAATATTTTCTCAGAAATAATTGTCAGAATTTAATATGAAGTACATTACTTGAGTATATCATTACTTTTTAATATTTTTAATGGGGTTATTTATGTGTCCAATATTTTATCTTTAGTGCATTTTAATCAAACATTTTCTAAGGGCTAAATTTATCATTTCTATTTTTAATGGTCTGAATGTTATTTACTCAAATATACGTAAATGGAAAATTAATTAGAAAATACACTGAGATAGAAATGTTAAATTAAGCCAGTGTTTTATTTGGTCTTACTAAAGCTTAACGAGATAGTAATTTCCCTTGCAAACTTCCAAAAGGCACACAAATAGACTTTTTGTGATCATTATTTATGCAGATTACAGCTACCTTGGCCTGCAGATTAATTGACCTAATTTGATCTTTTTCTTGTTTCCTGGGGGTTCTTATAATTAAATTTGTATTTGGACTTTAATTTGTACACAAATAGTGCCTGATGCATCAATTTTAAATGCAGGAATCTTGAATACAGACATATGTTCGATATGATTTAGTGTTTCATCACGTCAACTGTTACGTCATTACATTATCTCGTATAATGTTAATTCCATTTGGATCATGATGAGTATTGAAAATTTTGTCTAAAATTATGTACAATATAATTGAACTATAATCAATTAAATTATTTCATTGTCATCATATAATATTTCTCTTCTATTTTATGTGCAGCGGAAATGTATAATAATTGGAAAAGTGGTATTTTTATTATTAGAGTTATCCAGTTTGATTACATTTATATACAAAATGGGTAAGGGAATGGGGGAGGAAGGGGGAGGGAATTTATATAAAATCCTTAGGAACAGTAGATATTTAATAGTTAATGTTAAATATTTCAAAGGAAAATTGGAATTTCATAAAATACTCAATTACAAGCATATTGTCGAAAGTTTTTTTTATAGAAAGTAGTTCAAATTAAAAAATAAAATGTGTTTGATCAGCTAAAGTTTTAGAATTTAAAATTATTTATCTTGGGAATACATTCAGTTAAATATAGACACTTTTAAACAATTTCATGTTACAGTAAAATTTGTTCACAGTAAATTTCCTCTGCATTTCTCAATGTCATATAATCCATATAATTGAAATATTACAGGTAGACATTTACTATGCTTGAGAATTCTATTTGTAACTTAACACATTTATGAACTATTTTGAGTTATACGAGCAGATGGAATGCTAAACGAGCAGATGGAATGCTAAACTTGTATATGATTGACCTGAAAGTATAAGAAATATAAGATAAATAAAAAATTTCTATTTATGAAACTTACTATTAATATTGATATTGATTAGAAGATTATCTAAAAAATAAAAATGATTTTAGAACCAAATTCGGTATAGAAAAAGATCGGGCAACAAAACCATCCGACTTCAGTTTAGTCCATGAATCCGGAATAAAAGAATTACGATTTCTGAATCAAAATAGAATGATCGTGGATAAAAACAAAATCGAATCTGGTATCATTTTTCAAAATGAAGTTGATCAGATATCATATAGAACAACCGAAAATCATATTAGAACGCCCAAAAAAGCATACCGGATTTAAAGGAAAGTCTAGTTTTTACTGTGTGAATATTAATATAATTTCGACGTCATTATTAGTCTTCTTCAACTTACAATTGAATTCAATTGATATTTAATAAATTCTACTTCAATCTAACAAACTATATATTTGGTCCTTACATTTTCTTATGAACATTTTCAGGATTTCAATACCGTTTTTTTCTTTTATCAATTTTATGTACACTCTTTAAAATCGAATTGAAAAAATTGAAATTCAATAAAATTGAATCTCTTTTAAATTGAATATTAAAATTAAATCTCCTTTAAATTGAATATTAAAATTGAATCTCTTTTAAATTGAATATTAAAATTGAATCTCTTTTAAATTGAATATTAAAATTGAATTTAATATTTATTTAATTATCACATATATCAGATTAATTTGTTTTGAATTCAAAAAATGTTAGGACCAAACAATGTTTAATTAATTTAATGAGATAACTCGAATGATATTAGTTTTAAATGAAATATAATTTTTTGAACTAACTACTGTGTACAATCTACAATGTACATTCTCTTTAAAAAAATGTTTGGCCTACGTTCAATATTCATGTAAAGTTTGTATAAGACATGTTTCTTTTTCAATTGATGAAATTTATTTCTGAAAATTTGTTAGCTTTGTTTGGCTTATTAGTAAATTTATATTTTAATTGAAGTTTCTACACCACTGCATAGTTTTATACATATGTATACAGTTTGCATATATGCAGTTTTGCAGGTAGAAATATAGTTCGTTGTACCGACTGAGCTGTCGGTTTGCATCAAACATAAATAAAAATGTGTCGTTGGTGTGTCAAATTGGGAAATACATACCATTATAAGGAGAGAGAATAATTCTTTATTTTTAGGCCATGGGAAGGGATGATGATATTTTGGTTGCGAAATCAGCAGCTACTGTCATATCACATCAAAGGTGTGCATGTTACCGCAGAACCTCAATTTCGCGCATGTTTCCTGCACTCTACTGCACAAGTGGTGCGGTTCCGCAAGTGCGCGAGGTTGAACTAACTGTTAGGGGATGTAGCTAAGGTGGTGAATTGCTATTCAAGGGGTGGGCTGACAAGGAACATAGTTAGGGTTGAAAGGCAATCTGTACTCAACTCTTGATAAATTGTTCATATTATCATGAAAGCCATTATATTTTACGGAATATTACATTTCATATTATCATGAAAGCCATTATATTTTACGGAATAACATTTCAAATTATTGAAAATTATAGCCGTATTACAAACATATCACTGTATTACTAACTAAATCTTGAATTCATATCGTAAAAGTAGTTTATTTAAAATATTTAACCCATTTTAGACCCAGTTAAAAAAAATTTCTCATTTTTTTAATAGTACACTAGATAATTCGAAACTTTTTGTGATCTCCGACAGAAATTCCACTCTCTAAATATAAAATAGTCAATTTTGTCTAATGAAACTGTGCCGATTCGTTTACCAAATGATTTAGTAACAGTTGTACTAATTTTTAGTCAATAATGACTAATTGTCATTGAGATCACAATTAATTCATGTAGTAAAAAAGTATCCTACTGGAATCAAATTCAGTATTGTGACTAAAGTGGATTATTAGTATTTCATTACCATGAATTAGTCATTATTGATTGAAAATTAGTAAAAATGATTATTAAATCATTTGATGAACTAATCGGAACTTTTTCATTTAATGAATTAGTCGCTTTTGAGTATTCAACAAAAGTGAATAATTCAGATTAAAGATCATGTTACATAAAATCCTTGGATAATTCGAATTCTCGAGAATCCGAAATTTTTTCAGTTTAACTGTATTTATAATTATTGAATCATATGTACTAATTTCTTTATGAACTAATTCATAAAATTTATCTACTTACATTATGTGAAGTTCTAGTACATGTTAATTTGACGATATACTATAAAAATTAGAATTGCGTTGAATTTTGGTTGATATTCAACTCTAATTTGGAAATTTTGGCCCTAGCTTCGAAATTTCGGTTGGGAATATAAAAGCGGAAAGTCTCTACTGTAGCCGAAGCTTTATTTATTCGTATATATATTAAACAGTAATTTAATTTTCTGCCCTCATGAATTCGTTAACTTACATTTCAAAGAAATCAGTCCATCGAGTTCACTATTTTTAAGAGACCTTCACGTTTGGACCAATTATCAAGAAGTGAGGTATATTCCTCTCTTCGATTTTATTCTCTTTTCATTTATCTAGTCCATTAATGCCATGTTATTATTTGTCCATCAATCGACGATTCGATTTCGAGAAGTGAACCATTTCGTGTCTGGTTTATAGCATTTGATATAAATAAATGGCCTCAAAAATTTACATAAAGCGTTTTCCAGATTTTGTACTAAATATGAAATGCATTTTATTTATTTTAAATGTGGTTTATCCCAAGGTGTGTTTCTAAAAAAATTACTAATTAATTGTTCGGGACTATTTATGCATAAAATTTTAAGGTCCAAAAGGTCAAAATAGGTCAAATATATTTTGATAAATTTAAATTCAGAACTTGTAGTAATTTTTAGCCAATATATAAGAAATTATATAGAAATTATAAAAAAAAATTATTTTATATCGGTCTAATATTGCATAATAAATCAATATTGCAAACAAATACAATATTGCATACAAAATCAAATATTGCATACAAAATCAAATATTGCATACAAAATCAAATATTGCATACAAATTTAACTTTAGTAAACTGTCGCAGATTTCTGAAATATCGACACATCTACGAAATTCATTTCAGTCATCTGGCGCTCTCTAGTTACAATTTCATGAAAACTAACATTATTCCACTTGTTGGTAAGCGAACAAAAAATGATAATTTGTTACAGTTTAACGTTTGCTGGTCGGCAGAATTAATTGAAAATACCTGTAAACTAACAAAATAAACATTACTGCAAAAATGACATTTCCACTATTGGAAAAGAGTGAAAAATTAATTTGGGGTCTTTCTCAATAATAAAAAGTTTCACCCTTTTTTGTTTTGCAGATTTTCAAACTCGAAAATAGAAATATACGGTAAAATCGGTACAATTTTTGGCCTCTCACCCAATGATTGGCCTTTTCCTTAAAATATACTTAATGCAAAAGTATTTTCAACTGAAATTACTAATAAATAGTGCAATATTGTTATCTGTATACTTTGCACTATTTATTATTAGTTTTATTTGCATATATTTCTCAATAAATGTACAGATTGAAGGTGGCCAATCATTGTTTGAAGCTAATCATTGTACCGATTACCCTATATTATAAAACACACTAGAAAGAGAGTGCATATATTTTTCAGTGCTCATTTTATACCAATACCAATTTTATAATAAATAACAATAAATTTATTAATTTTTTTCATACACTTCTTTAGATTGTAATTATTTAAATTTCAAAGGTACTGGAATTCCGCCAAGTCGTTCCTCCAACAATACGCTTCTAAGTTCATCCCTAAAACTATGTGGGTCGTTCACAAAATTTAGCCACAAGCCAATCAGCTCGAGCATGTACCAGGGTTTGATGCTGGCCTCAACATCATCCTCATCATCTCTACTTCCAAACTCTCCAAAATCTTCGCTGTCTGATGCAATCGGACAAGGTAGTTTCTCGATGTTTGCAGTTTTGAGTAGCTCTTCTAAAATAACTCTATTTGCCAAGAGAATACGACGAACAATAGAATCACATGATTCCAACAATTTAGTGAAACGTTCTTCAGGTTTGACTCTCAGTAAAATATTGAGATAACTTTCCTGTTTTTGATTTTGGAGCTTTTTCCATTTTTCATTTTTCAAATTCGCTCGAATATATTCGTGCATTGAATATATAGATTCGAATGGTACAATCTCTGCAAATCCATCGAAATTTCGTCGATACTCTTTCACACTTTTTAGAACAATGTCGTCTGGTTCTTGGGAAGCAAGTCTCAATAGACGAACTGGTCAAAAATAGAAATGACATATTTATACATATAATCTAGTAATATAATTTATTTTTTATGTAAAACGATGGAAAATGAAAATATAAAATACCTTCTAGGCTTGATGGCGAGACGCCACAATTTTCTGCAATATCATCATGCTTTTCTTCATATTCGCTTTCGGAATCGTTTTCTTCATCATCTATTCCATTTGCTGACGAATCTGGTTCGTTTATCGATCCATTGTCTTTTAATTCTCTTTCTAAGCCTGAAAAAATGTTTTTTTATTTATTTTTTATTATTTTTAAAAAATTATGACTTTATTAAAAGCAACATAAAATATGAGTAAGAAATAAAAAATTATACATGAAGGTTGGGAAAATTATTCTGGTATCTTATAAATATTATTTCACTTTACTAAAATCAAAGTTGGGTGCTTTATTATATTTTTTTATTACTATGAAAAATTTTTTGAACAAAAAAATTTCTTTTGTATTTTTTAATTTTTAAATAATTTTGCTTAAATGTAAATTAATGAAATTAAACTTCAATCTCTACAGAGTTTTAATTAGTGTTCTTAAACTCGAAAATGCATTAGTGATCATATTTCTAATTTCAGTTGGCATCGTGACAACTGAAGTGCCAAACTGTCAAAGTGAATTAACGGTTCAATGTCAGGGTGATGATCGAACTTGAAATTGCGCATCAATAAATGACTGATGAATTGAACTTATATACACAATATTATCATAAGATCGCTTCAATTCATTAAAATTTATTATTTTTTTAGCTTTCTTTTCAAAAACATTTATTGAACTTGAAATATTTATATTTCAAGTTCATATTTCAAAAATATACTCTTAGTGCAAAAATGTTAAGGTTTTAATTTTAAATATTAGGATTCGATGTTTTACCTTCCTCATTCTCTTCATCCTCCTCTTGAATAGGAGTCTTGAAAAAAGCAGATGTTTTAAATTCATCATGAATTCCACGATTCGGTATTATATCCGTAGCCATTTTTGCTTCCGTCGATTTTATCTGAATAGTTAACAGCTTGATATTTTAAGAAAACACTGCACTGAAAATAAAAATATTAATTTAGTTATTAAAATCATTTTCAAACTATCGCTGATAAATTTTTTCTTTCTTTCGACGAAAACTGTCACTCACATCAATCAATAAATGCGCAGCAGTGCTTCCTATCTGATGGCTCAGATCACAATCCATTAACACTCAGAAGAGTTAATTATAGTTATAAATATATGAGTGCAATAAAATATATAGATCATTTCTTATTAATAAATGACTCGAATACTTTTTATAGCATTATTACTATTAGGTACCATCATGCAAAAATAATTTCTCCATTAGAAAAATATATTCGAAAAATAATTAAAATTATGCTATAAATTGTTTAAATATCTTTATTCCGGCCAATCAGCTGGTTACAGTAAATTGGTACGACTTTCCACGTAATGTTTCATTTTTTGAACGTCTTAGAACATATGCAAGTGGCAAGATGATTACGCGTCGCCCTTTTTTACGGTCATAACACATTTGCTACATTATTTGATAAACTGATTATATTTAACAATTACCAACTGTACATTAATTCATTATGTCGATATATGTTAATAATCTAAATTAGCGCTCTCATTATTACTATTGATGAAAGTCTTGAAACTTTTCATAGTGATGATTCCCAAAAATTTTCAACTTCAATATACTTTTTTTATTTGGTACTTTCGAGATTCCGAACGCAACACAAAACATAATCGCATACATTTTTCATTTAGAATATTCAATATAAATTAATATCATTATATATTATTCAGTATTGATTACTTAAATTCAATAATAATGCACGCGGTTTATTTATCTGTTTTAATATAATAAATTTATTTATTTGATAAATTAATAATTTGTAAATTTTTTCTTGTTTTTGGGACAAAAAATTGGAAACTGGATATAGTATAAACTATAAATAGGTGATCAGGATATTAGTGAAGAGCGCGTATAAGAGACCATTACGATTACTCTAAACGTATTAACATTAACAAATAATCGAACATTTTTTCTATAATTCTTAGGAATCTATATAAGAAATTACAGTTTGGCATCCAACTATTTTATTAGATAATATATATATATATAGAAGTTAAAAATTGATAAAAATAATTAAATTAAAATAATCTGTTTTCGTTATTCATCTCCTTTCAGTAATAAATTATTAAAGATACTATGATAAGCGCAAATAAAAATGGAAACTATAATAGTTAGTTGATTAACTTGAATTAATTTTAAAAAGTCTATATTATAAAGTTTTTTTGTGCCAAACTGCACGTTTTAAATTGCTTACACACCCGATAAAAAGATCGCTTTGCGATCATATTATATCATATATTTAAATATTTTTTACGTATCATATCGAACTATCCATTCTATATATTTTATAGTGTTATTGGTACGTTATTCCAGGCACGTCTCAGACGTGGTTTCACAAGTCAATAAATTTTTTTAAAAATTCATTAGGAAATATAATCTCATAGACGATCAATCGACTATGTATCTAGTATTGTCAAGTAATATTTATTTATTAAAATCCTTTGATAATTTGATTTTCTTCATTATGACGAAAGGACAGAAGCCAGATTAGAAAGAAAAACAAATATTTCATTCGATTTATTTAATTTGAGTTTATTTTAAGTTTCCTTCTTTTTATTTTTCTCCCTCTGGCCTCTTTGAGAATTCGTCTTACTTTCGGTGTAACTTTAGTATACTGCATATTTTTTATATACTGTATACTTTGGTAATTTTATAATTGTATATTTTCAATATACTGTCTAATTTTCATTTATATATAATATATTGCCTATAAACTATTTTCGATACTAATTTCGAATCAATAAACTTTCGAGGAAAATTTTACAAAATTTTCCTTCACAATCGTCATTACTATCAATTTGTTATTTTTGCAGAATTACTGATATGTAAAACAATACGTAGATTTTTCGGAATGGACAATATGTTCAACAAGTTAGCTTAAAATTCGACAAGAACACCTTTTCTGGATACATGAGTATTATAGTTACATTTATTATCACTATGGCGTTAGTACTATTACTTTCATTATTTTTGGTAACCATCCTCTTCGATTCAAGTTTGAAATCGAGACAAGAGTTTTTAGTGGCAAGTATTATAGAGATACGAGTTTATCGAACAAAGAAGCGCCGTCGGGAAAGGGTAAACGGTATATGTATATTTTTATTAGGGTGCTCAAGAAAAACTAAAATTATTAAATATTGATTATTATTACATATTTGACTGTTTAAAAAAAATTATTTCCAAATTCCGCCAGTAGAAAATTGACTAACATTTTAGATTTTCCAAACTATTTTTTGCATCTGAATAACAAAATTCGCATTAAACACTAAGAAAAAAATGTTTTGATTTTCCGATAAGCACTTTAATATCAGTAAATTGTAAATAGCTTTAACTATTGTAAATAACTATGTAAATAACTTAACTATGTAAATAACCTAGCCTTAACTATAAGATACCTATTCTCATAATCTAAAAATTAGGGCTTGTTTTCGTATCACTATAGATATGAAATTCACACATACATTTTCTTGTACACTATATGTACACTGAAAATATATTTGCAATAATTGAGTAGCAGAGGTACCCTAAGTAGCCTTACAAAATTAAAAATATTATCTTGGGAAAAAATTGCTCAGCACCTGAGTCTTAATTGAAAAATTAATTGGAACTGATAGAAGGTGAAATATTTTAATGTCTTTGAGCTTCTAGATATGGTACTATTTTCTATTTAATTGTGATTTTGGTTCCTTCGTTGTATATACAGTAAATGTTTTACTTTCTGCTTGATTGCGTTCGGTGCTTGCATTTGGCCAGGTACAATTGATTAGATCCTCCATTGTCAACTAAACTCCTCTCGGTCAAACTCAATCAATATCCCGACCACAACATTGGTACACAACGTTCTAATTGTTCTCTCTGATGTCATGCTCATTAACTACCACAAATCTCTGAAATTTCCTACAATGAAAAGACCTCCAAAATTCCCTAATTCAAGGATTCACATAAATTTTTATTTCAAGGTACCTGCAGTTTGAAATGTTTCAAAATCGAAAAATCTAAAGTGCGAGATGTACAATGTTTCCATGTAGAACAATGTTACAAATTGCATTTTGCAATTGCATTTTGCACTGCAATTGCAGTTTTCACTGCAATTGCATTTTTCCGTTCGAAGTAGTAGTTAGAAGTCAGAAGTAGTTCAATTATCCAAAACTGAAGTTAGAAGCTTTTCAAAAATAAGGTTAAAATTGTTACTCAAATTTGCAAATGCAACAATCGTTTCATTACAATGTACAGTACTTGCATCCGTAAGTATTTTCTCACATTAACTTTACATAGACTATATCTTAGGGGCAAAATTTATTATGTCTAGAACCTATTGGATCTTATGCTGTGTGAACTATATCGTTACAACAACGACTGATACCTAGAAGACAATAACGACTACATGTACAATGAGAGTTGGCTAGAACACTTATACTTGACTTTCGTTTAATCTTAACTCTTTTTTTCTAGTATACTCAACGAATTATTTTTAGCGGCTAATGAGCAATGAAGGCTCATGAGTTTATATCACTATGTTCGATATTTCGAGCGAGTATCGAGACTTGAGTTGACTAACGATGTACGAGTACTTTGGCAGCGATCTTTCTGTTCGTTTATATTTTACCATGTACATACTCATTTGAGCTAATTCGCCAGAGCAAGGTCTCACCTTTTCTATTTTTTATTTAAAGTGCTTTATGAGTGGCTCAAAATTTTTTGAGTCTTGTATCAAACTGGTAGATTTCAATAGGTAGAAGTTAGCTCATCCAAAAAGAAGTATTCTTAGATTCGAGTTGTTTTATTGTCTGTGCAAACTTTCGATTTTCAACGCTCTGAACACTCGAGTACTAATAGAGCCAAGAAATTCTCTCATGCTCAGTATTAATTCACTTTAAAGTAAGATTTAGTATCTTTAGTTATTGTTCTCTTTAAATTAGTAAATTAGTTGATAATGATAATTTTTAAAATAATTCTAGAATCAATAGCAAAATATGTTAAGCCATCTTGTGCCTGACAAGAAGGAATAAAATATATCTATTTAATTAACGTATTTCGTAAAATCGTCCACAACAAAATAATTTATTTAATAAGAAAATATTTTGTGCAGTAAGTCCTCAAAATAAAGCTCTTTAAGTTGACATAACTCAAAATTATCACATAAACCTTGCATACATTTTGATCAGCAATCGTCTAGTGCCAATTTTTTTTAGAGAAATATAGTATCTCGATTAAAAGATTAAAGATCGTGCCTCTGCGTCTTTAATGGACATTACCGTATACCCAAGTTGAATATGTCTGAAAAACACGCAAGGCGTTAATAGTGAAATTTATTTTTTTCCGTAAGCTCATATCGAAGTGGCATGATGATCTGAAGTCATTTTATCCACTCGTGGAAGAGCAGCTAGTTCGTTTCTACTTAGATGATGAACTATTCCAGCACCTAATGAGTCACCAAGTACGTTAACAGTTGTCCTACATCGGTCTCTGAAAAATAAATTAATATGTTATTAATTAAATAAATAACTTAAACTGAATAACAATCATAATCAAAAAATTCAATTAGGAATTAAAAGAAAAAGTAAATAATGAGGACTAATTTTTTTAAGAAACAAATTTAATTTAATTTATTTTTTAACTATAACTCTACAACTAATGATTAACTATCTAATTATAAATATTGAATGTGAACACTTCATGTGTGCAAAAATTGAATTACAAAATTAATAATAAAAGTGATATTTTTTTTTGGATTTGCTTACAAGAGCCAATCAACTGCTAGGATTGTAGCTACATTTTTGGCATCAATTCCAACAGTATCCAGTACCATAACCATTGTCACCAATCCCGCCTGCGGGATACCTGCTGCACCAATACTTGCAGCTGTTGCAGTAATACTGAGAAAAAAAAAGAAAATCTTTTTTCTAGCTGACTATAAAAACAGCAAATACAGATTCAGATTCAATAATTAATTCTAATAGGAGATTATTTTTAAAATCCTGATTTGTATTCACCTAACAGCCACAATTTGACCAAGACTCAGTTCCTGTTTGAGCGTTTGCGAAATGAAAATAGCAGCCACAGCCTCATATAGAGCAGTACCGTCCATATTGATCGTTGCTCCTATCGGCATAACAAAACGCGTAACTCTCGAGTCAATTCCATTTCTGTCCTCCAAGCAACCAATTGCAACTGGAAGTGTTGCTGAACTCGAAGAAGTTCCAAAAGCTGTTACTAATGCTTGTGCCATGTTGGAAACATAAGTTAAAGGATTCCTCTTCGTGAGCACAAAAAATATTGTTGGAAGTATTAAAAATCCATGAATGCACAGCCCAATTAAAACAGTCATAAAATACATGCCCAATTGTCGAACTGTCTGTTCGATAGATTTTATTTCAATTATTCTTGCAGCCACTAGGAAAAGCACTCCAAGGGGAGACAACCTAAGAGTGTTTTATTATTAAACAAAAGTTCATTTTTTTATTTGATGAGTGACACTAAATAATTTATTCTTACCAAACGACCCAATTTGTAATAATCATCATTGCAGATGAAAGAGCTTCAAAAAAGTATAAGAGTGGTTTTCCAGGCTCACCCATTTTACCCAAAGTGATGCCCAAAATTGCGGAAAAGACCACAAGGCCCAAGATGTTGGTGCCTGATGCTGATTCGTCTTTTATAGTCCATGAAAACTTGTCAACTGAAAAAAGTGAATAATAGATTAATAAATAAATTTTAAAAAATAAATAAAAATATAAAGCAAAATATTATTTTCTTTGTCAGTATTAATAATGTTGTTTTTGTATTTCTGAATTGACCTCTTGAAAAGCATCATTGTAGGCCTGTCAGCGACGTTCGAGATTGAAAAAAATTGAAAAAGTGACCAAAAGTGGCCAACAAATCTTCGAATATAGTTCTATTTTCTCAAAGCAAATCAAATAATAAGCATCACAACACTAAAAATAAGTTTAAGAATTGATCAAAAATAATTTAGGCATTTTATTACGTCAGAGATCACAGCCGTTCAGTAGGAAGTTCAGTTTTAGGAGAAATAGGGATTTCTTTTTCGAAAAAGGGCATTTTTTTAAAAGGGGAAAATTTTTTGCTATTAAGAATACCGAAGAATCAACTAAATGTTAATAAATGCAACATTTTTATAAGAATCCTCTTTAATTAACAAATCCTATCCTTATTTTAAACTTCATTGTCGTTCAAGAAGAAGGAGGAAAAAATATCTCAGTTATATAAATATAAAAATTTTCGGTTGCTAAAACTGCGGACAAGAATTTAAATTTTCGAATTATCAATTCCGAAAATGACGAATTTTTAAATTTTCAACAAATCAAATTTTCGAAATAAGTCTGCTGAAATTCTCCAGAATCTTAAAAAAAATCTTCAAAATCTTAGATTCATGTCTAGGATCTAAAAACTAGTCCACAAATTTCTATACTTTCAAAGTCTTTGGAACTCTCTAGGATTTTGTGAATATTTGTAGACTACTACTTGTAGAACTACTACTTGTTCTACTTGTAGAACGCTAAAAGTATCTTCTAAAATCCCTCAAAATCCTTTAGAATCTTCTAGGTTTTTTTTGAATATTTAAAAATTGTCCAGAAGCTGCCTGATTCTTCTAAAGCCTTATAAAATCCTCAAGCATTTTTTAGGACCTTCTAAAATCTTCCAAGATCTTTTAAACTCTTACAGAGATATCTAGAATTTTTCGGAGTCTTCTAAAATTTTCCAAAACCTACAAAAAACACCCCAAAATCTAATATAATTTTCAAAAATATTCTTCCCTTTTTTAGAATCTTTTAGAATCCTCAAAAATCTTTTGAAATCTGCCATAAACTTCCAAAATCTTTTAGTCACTTTCAGATCTTTTTTTTCTAGATTTTCAAAAAGTCTATGAAATTTTATAAAGAATATTCTTGAGGATTCTAAAAGTTTCTGGAACACTAGCATATTTTGTAGAATATTAAAGAATTTTAGGATTTTCTTTAAGATCTTACAAGATTATTATAAGAGAACCCAGAAAGCTAGAAACGATTATGGAAGAATCCAGAAGAATCTAGAAGATTGCAGAAGATTCTGGAACAATTTCGAATATTTTAGATTTAGAGATTTCAGATATGTTTTGAAGATTCTAAAAGATTTGAGAAAATTTCGGGAGTCTTTTGTAGATTTTAGAGGATCCTAAAAGATTCTGGAAACCTCTAGAAGGTTCTTGAAGGTTATGAAAGAGCTCAGAATAGTTTAGAAAATATTTTAAAATATTTTATATTACAGAATATTTTAGAAAACTCTGTAACAGTTTATAATATTTTGAAAATCCTAAAAAATTCTGGAAACCTCTAGAAGGTTCTTGAAGGTTTTGGAAGAGCTCAGAATATTTTAGAAAATATTTTAAAATATTTTATATTACAGAATATTTTAGAAAACTCTGGAACAGTTTATAATATTTTGAAAATTTAAAGTTTGAGAAGACTCTGAGAGAGTCTGGAAGATTATGAATTAGTCTAAAATTCGAGAGAATTCTAACAGATTCGAAAATATACAAGATTTGAGAAGAATTTGGAGGATCTTGTAAGAGTCTGGAGGATTCTAGAAAACTTATGGAACGGTTTAGAATTTTCTGAAGAATTTTAACAGATTTCAAATAAGTTTTGAAGATTTTAGAAGATTTTGGAAGTCTTCTAGATTTTTAAAGACTCTAGATTTTTGAGGATTCTAAATGATTTAAGAAAGAACTAGAAAATTTTAGTTGATTATGGAATAGTTTCGAAGATTTGAAAATTTGGAGATTATGGAAAATTTATATTTCTCATAATTCTTGGAAAATGAATTCTAACTTTGAATAAAAAAAGGGAAGAAGGAATAAAATTCTCAAATAAAGAAATTTTAGGGGATTTTGAGAATTATAGGGGAGAATAAGTTTAAAAAGCGAGACTAAAATTTTTTAAAAGATGGAAAAGTGACTAAGTTCAGAAAAAGTGACTAATAGTGACCTCTTCTAGAAAAAGTGACTCGCTGGTAGGCCTGTTATTGTTTCAATATTCCTAGAATAATTAATTAAAAAATGGTTAAGAAAAACATATATAGTGAAATAAATTTTTAGTTCAAAACTGCCATTAGCCAATTTTTAAATTGTTACATTTTTCTTACTTGCTGATTGGTTTTTCTTCGGATCAGGATCGTAGTATATTCCTGTTCGGTACTGAGAAATGCAAGCTTCAACCAAATTCGGTGGAAACATGTTTCTAATTAAATCTAATAATGTGTCAGGGGTCGTAACGTTGCGTTGTTCTTTGGATTCTGTAACATTCTCAAATTTGATGTCACCGCCTCCAGGTCGAATGCTAATAACCAAAATTATACCTGGAAGGCAAAATGAGCAATATTATATTTATAAATTATTTACTAGGTTGATTCAAAAAATCCTTTTTTGTTCCTTTTAATGAAAAAATTGCTCCTGGTTTTATTTTCAGATCTTAAAATTGTGTTTAGCCATTTTATCCTAAAAATGTTTGTTATTTCCTCAAGTTTGGTTTAACCTAAGGTTTTGGGATGTTAGCGATAATGAGTATTAACCCCCAAAAATAA
>JBAGKK010484715.1:0-16530 GCA_037177015.1 Euceroptres primus
ATTTTTTATTTGGCTTCATATTGACCGTAAGACCGACTATATCAGCGTTTTGCTGAAAAATTTTTTATTGGTTATTTTTATTATTTATTACATACCGTTAAAATTGAAATTTCTAACAATCTCTTGTATGTAAAAGAAAGTTCATAATTGTTTTTCTGAACAGAATCAAATTAAGGAAGGAAGTTAAATTCAAAAATGTATTTAATCTCACCTACGTACATATTAAACATTTTAATTAAAGTTTCTTCAAATTCCAATATTTTCCCGCGAGCAGGAAATATGGAAAAACTTTAGACCTAAATGAGGAAATATCCTGAAAAGTTACGAGGCTGACAGGAGTAGATGAAGTTACTCTGAATTTTGTTTTTTCGCATCCATTACAACTATGCGAAGTCTGAGGGATTTTACGATTCTGAAGTTATAAATAAAAGTAAAAAATTCGCTGTTTTTTTTTAAGCAAACACTCGACCATTTCGATGAATGTATGTAACATACATATGAGTAGATACACGGATAGAAAAGGAAGTTTAAAACTGTAGAGTGTGGACGGTAGACGGGCCAAGTAGTAAAGTCCCCTGTCTAGTCAGACGCGTCTGCCACAAAGCAGGTTGACTACTGAAACTTCATGCGGCTATTCCAAAGTTCCAAGAATGTTAGAAGAATAATTCCTCCGGGAATTTTATCGCCTGGAGGTTCACACTCGTATTGTAATTTTTAAAAGTCTCTTTCAATTTATTGGTAAAATTTTATATAATAGGAAAAACTGCAGTATCATATAAAAAATAAATATTAATCAGCTCAATGAAAAATCGAACATGACAATGTAAAAATAAGTTTCCATCACTACCATCCTATATGGAAGTGACTAATAATATGCTTAATTGAAAATATTATCAAAAAAGTAAATTTAAACGTAATCTTTGTGTTTCACTTTATAACAGATCATCACTATTTTAACAAAAAATGAAACAGTTTCTCAATATAGCTACGGAAAAAATTAAATTTTTAAATAATTATTTGTTATCAATACGTCACTGCCAAATTATCGCATCTTTATTAAATTTCTGATTTAAAAATAGTTCCAGATTTAGTCTTCCTATCACTGATATAAAACAAATAATTTTAAAAGTTATTTTAACAAAGAAGTTAACAATCACTAAACAGGGTTATGAAATTTAAAAAAATTAAATAATGTATACAATATTTATAATAATAGAATAATAAATAAATGTGAAAAAATTGAGACTAATTTTCAATTTATTGAAAAGGGAAAAGCGAAAAAGTAAATTTTGACGAATTTGAAATTTATATTTTTTAAGCTAATCAAATTATCGTAAAACACCTGTTCTCCACGATCAGGGTTTGAGTTACTTGATCAATTTAAAATCGTAATGCTATTAGGCATCACATATTTTACGAGAATATTTTCTTTGCCACGAAAAAAGTTGTGAACATAAAAAATTATTTGTTGGTACCAATTGTTGTTGGCCAAAGTTTAATGTAGTTCTTTCAAGCTTTATTTACCGAAATCATCCAATTTTAAGGTTTTACAAAATTAAAATGTTGGAATAAACTTCCTTAAACTTGAAAATTTTTTTACTTTATAATCCGAGAATTTTGTGAGCAGAAATTGGTTGACAAGGTTAGAAATTGACACTGTTAGAAATTTCCATGGTAATTTTCAGAGACAATTTAACTGAATCTTTATGCAGTTGCCGTCACTGAAATTTCAGTTACATTTCCGTAAATTTTAGGTAAATTCAGGAAAATTAAGTTACAAGTGCACAGTAAAAAAAACTTCAAATTGTTTTACCTTAAATTAGTTTGGATTCAGTAAAATTTATTTTAATTTAAGCAATGTTGGTCTTTTAATACAATGTTACCTGAATTTCAGAATTGAGTCTTAAATTCCGACAAATCAAATCAATTTTGCTTAAATCCAGACAAATTTTACTAAATTTAATCCAAATTTAAGGTGTAACAATTTTAAGTATTCCTTTTTATTGTGTAACTGAATATTCCGTTTAAATAATGTTATTTAACGATACTTGTAACTGAAAATTCTGAAACTTGTAACTTAAAATTCCGAAACTGTAACAAAAAAAAAAAATTACGTTCAGGTAACTGAAATTTTTAAGGTGTAACAATTTTAAGTATTCTCTTTAACTGTGTAACTGAATATTCCGTTAACATAAAGTAATTTTACGGTACTTGTAACTGAAAATTCTGAAACTTGTAACTTAAAATTCCGAAACTGTAACAAAAAAAAATTATGTTCAGGTAACTGAAACTTTTAAGGTGTAACAATTTTAAGTATTCTCTTTTACTGTGTAACTGAATATTCCGTTAACATAAAGTAATTTTACGATACTTGTAACTGAAAATTCTGAAACTTGTAACTTAAAATTCCGAAACTGTAACAAAAAAAATTACGTTCAGGTAACTGAAACTTTTAAGGTGTAACAATTCTAAGTATTTTTTACTGTGTAACTGAATATTCCATTAAAATAAAGGAATTTTACGATATTTGTAACTGAAAAATTTTAAACTTGTAAATTAAAATTCTGAAACTGTAACAGAAAAATTTTACATTCAGGTAATTGAAACTTTATGCAGTTACATCACATTTTAAAAAAATACTTATAATTGTTATACCTTAAAATAGTTTGGAATAAATTTAGTAAAATTTGTCTTAAGTTAAGCAATATTGTTCTAAATCTAATACCACGTTGCCTAAATTTCAGAATTAAGTCTTAAATTCAGACAAATTCTACTTAAAATCAAATGAATTTTGCTTAAATCCAGACAAAATTTACAGAATTTAATCCAAATCATTTTAAGGTGTAACGTGTAACAATTTTAAGTATTATTTTTTACTGTGCAACTGCATTTTCCATTAAAATAACGTGATAACGATATTTGTAACTGAAAATTCTGAAACTTGTAACTTCCAATTTCGAAACTGCAACAGAAAAAATTTTACGTTCAGGTAACTGAAACTTCATACAGTTACATCACAGTAAAAAAGAATACTTAAAATTGTTACACCTTAAATTGATTTGGAATAAATTTAGTAAAATTTGTCTTAATTTAAGCAATATTAGTCTAAATCTAATACTACGTTGCCTAAATTTTATAATTAAGTCCTAAATTCAGACAAATTTTACTTAAAATCAAATCAATTTTGCTTAAATCCAGACAAATTTTACAGAATTTAATCCAAATCATTTTAAGGTGTAACGTGTAACAATTTAAGACTTAACGTGCAACAATTTTAAGTATTCTCTTTTACTGTGTAACTGCATATTCCGTTAAAATAACGTAATTTTAAGATACATGTAACTAAAAATTCTTAAACTTGTGAATTAAAATTCCGAAACTGTAACAGAAAAAATTTTACATTCAGGTAACTGAAACTTTATGCAGTTACATCACAGTAAAAAATAATACTTAAAATTGTTACACTTTAAAATGATTTGTGACTAAATTCAGTAAAATTTGTCTGGATTTAAGCAAAATTGATTTGACTTTAAGTAAAATTTGTCTGATTTGAAAACTCAATTCTGAAATTCAGGTAACGTGGGTATTAAATTTAGACCAATGTTACTTAAATTAAGGCAAGTTTCACTGAATTTAATCCAAATCATCTTAAGGTGTATCAATTTTAAGTATTCTTTTTCAGTTGATGAAACTGAAAATGTAGTTACTTTTTCATATTTTTAAGATATAAAAAGGAAAATTCTTCCGTAACTGTTAAAGTCAAAGTCACGAAAATTCTCTCACATTTTTGTAATTTTCAGATATGGTTTCCGAAAAGTGTCCTAAATTTTATAAAAATTTCTGTAACTTAAAAATTCCGGAATTTTACGAACATTTCCAACAGTGTAGCCTGAGTTAGTTTTCTTAATGCAAGCGAGTAGGCGATACTTTTTTAGGACAATTTCTTCTGAAAGCTTTAAGGAAGAGAAATTTTTGATTAGAAAAAGCCAGTTGGATACCTACATGAAGTATTCTTTTTCTTTATTTTTCACTTTTGTCAAGTTTCATAAGACCACGTGCCATTTTAGTCGAAAGCATTGTTACCGCATACAGAAATGTGAGCCAGAATCGTGCCAGCGTTTTCCCACGAGTTTTCTCTGGATTCCCTCCATCAACCCCACCCGAAATTGCACATTGCACACACCCCTAACTCACCCCTTCTTCACTTCCGCTGGGACTTGGAGAAGTCAAGACGCGCTGCTTCCGTCGCATCTTTGCGATTTAATTTCACCATCGCCTCTGAGTAGTAGTTCTCTACGTCAGAGTTATTGAGCCATACTCTGACTCTACCTACAAAATTCTATATCAAATACCAATTGGGTTTTAAAACGAATTCGACAGAAACAGTACCTCAAGCCACTTGAAATTTTGATGTTTTTTTTTCATAATCCTTCTAAAAAAATTTCAAATTTTATTTTTAAATCCCACCCACAGTACATCGGAAGATGCGTGTGAACTTGGCCTCCCACTATCGAAATTTTTAAACTTTTTTAGAGTTCTGAGTTCCTTTTGGATAGTTCTAGAGTTCCTAATACATATTAGCCACGGTGGACTTGGATTGAATTCAACCCAAAAGGGCTTACACCTCTCGCTTTTCTTCTAAAACGACTTCAGTGATGCCTCGCGATTATTTTAAGACTAAAAAGAAAAAAAATCGCTAGAGGAATTCTTGAATAAACTTAATTTTTTATTTTTATTTCTAAGTTATTATGTATGTTTTTGTGAAAATAACTCTAAAGTGGTGCTTTTGCGGCTTACAGTCTGTAGTTTGGCATCGAAAAATAGTGTCTAAACATAAGACATCCTTGGATATCCGGGACCCATTAAAATTTTCGAAAAAGTGTGAAAAATTGCCGTTTTTATCAGTTGTTTGAATATTTCTTCACTTCAGAGCATCCTACTTTAAATTTGCTACAACATAAATTAAAGTAAATTAGATTTCTTGTAAAATTAAAAAAATAATAATTTTATCTGAAATAGTTTAGGAGATACAACCTTCGAAAGTTGTATTTTTCTGAAAAATTAGACGAAAAATAAATTTTAGTTTTTGTGAAATAGCATATTTTCAGTGCACTGTAGTCAAAAATAGTCAGGATATGAGTTAAAGCAGACTTCATTTTAAGCAAATCTAAAAAAAAAATGTTCTATCTCCCGTGCATCCAAAGTTATAGCGTGTTGAAAAATATCCACTTTTATGAAAATTCGTCAAACAGTAAATTTTTTCGAAAAATCGCGTTTCTACTGTACTTTACGTTAAAAGTTGTTCTTATAATAATAAAAATACATAAAAATACATAAAAATCTGAAAAACTTTAATAATTTCTTAAATAAAGCTATAAAATTTTATAGCTAAATACAGCCATAAAATTTTATAGCTGTATTTCAAAAATTATTAAAGTTTTTCAGATTTTTAGGTAAAATTAAAATTACCTAAAAATCTGAAAAACTTTAATAATTTCTGAAATACAAAAATAGCATATTGTCTGTGCACTGTAGTCAAAAATAGTCAGAATATGAGTTAAAGCAGACTTAATTCCAAGCAAATCTAAGAAAAAGAATTGTTCTACCTCCCATGCATCCAAAGTTACAGCGTGTTGAAAAATATCCACTTTTATGAAAATTCGTCAAACAGTAAATTTTTTCAAAAAATCGCGTTTCCACTGCACTTAACGTTAAAAGTTGTTCTTATAATAATAAAAATACATAAAAATCTGAAAAACTTTAATAATTTCTTAAATACAGCTATAAAATTTTATAACTGTATTTCAGAAATTATTAGAGTTTTTCAGATTTTTAGGTAAAATTAAAATTATCTAAAAATCTGAAAAACTTTAATAACTTCTGAAATACAGCAACGTTTCGGTCATGTTCAGACCTTTTTCAAGACTTTAGTAAATAATCTAGAAAAACATTAAAATTGAAATAATATAATGAAATCGAAAACAATATGTGTGAAAATTGCTAAGTAAAGAGTAGAAACCTCCAATAAAAATATTGCAAGTACTTACAAATTAAAAAGCAATTAATGTGCATATCACATAAAATCATTCTAGTAAAAATCGTGAATAACAATCGGAAAAAATCAGACATCAGTCGTTTCAAAAACAAAGAAAAAGAAAAAAGGCGAAGAAAACACATCTCTAAAAAGACTCTCCGATTAGTCTGAAAAATTATTTAGCTAGTTAAACTATGATATCATAGTTCAACTAACTAAATAATTTGTAGTTAATGTTTGATTTTTTCGATTGTTATTCACGATTTATACTAGAGTGATTTTATGCGATAAGCACGTTAAACCTCTAATAAATATATTGAAAGTAATTACAAATTAAAAATATTAATTTGTAATTACTTTCAGTATATTTATTAGAGGTTTCTACTCTCTACTTAGCAATTTTCACACATATTGTTTTCGATTTCATTATATTATTTCAATTTCAATGTTTTTCTAGATTATTTACTAAAGGCTTGAAAAATGTCTATACATGACCGAAACGTCGCCAGATTTGGACTTTTAATATATTTATTTAATCTGAATACTTATGTCTTTTATTCTGACCATTTGAAGTCATTTATTGGTTAATTATTGAAAAACAAATGAATGTTTTCCCCATTTTCAATTTTTTTCTTAACTACCGGTTTCAATATTCGTATTTACCATTACTCCTCTTTCATCACAAAAGAAACCTGATAGACATCACAAGAAGAGAGATTTTCTTATAGAATGAATGTTAATTATATGAAAAATATTTTTTAAAAATAACCCTTCATTTTCACAATTTGGTTACATTTCACAATGTTCATTACACAATTTGGTTTAGAAGAAGTGGAATTTATTTTATGTGTACAAACATTATTTTTGATTGTTAAAGAAAATTAATCTGCAACACTTTGATATTTTGAATTTACTGTGATATCTTGAAATTTTAGTGCATTTACAATTTCAATACTTTGAAAATGAATTATTAAAAATTTAGTTGAAGATTCTCTTTTTTTTTAAATACGTTCATAAATGCTTGGAATAGTTGAAACATTGAATTTTGAAGGCTTTCCATATGTGAAATATTTTTGAATTGATATTGGAAAGGCCAACAAATAAAAATTCTTTCTAAAATAATATTTACATAGCAGTTCAATTTTCCCCAAATATTTAGTTTGTTAAAAATATTTTCCAAATTTTATTTGTATTTTTAGAACGAAATTATGAAATACGATTGTTTCTCTCAATAAAAGAAAGAAATCTAAATTTAATGACGCTTGTTTGGTATTGATTTGCATCTAAATGTGACGTCCATCCTTTTCAGAGGAAGTGTTCAGTTCTAATAAGGCAGTTTGGTTCTCTCCGAGTGGCTCCAAATTGGCTTTTGGCTACTTCAACGACAAGAATACTCCAATAATGAGCATCCCTTTTTATGGATACCCAGGAAGCATGTCTTTCCAATACACGGCAGTTATTCCCATACATTATCCCAAGGTAAGTATCTAAATTATTTTCTGTTATTCTATATTTAACATTTCTCTTTGAATTTATTCTAATTACACTGGAATTTCACCAAAATATTTCACCTCGAAACAATTTTATGGAATCTTCAGTTTTCATAAGGGTGATTGTCCTGAAAGGGAGAATTTTTCGAAGAAAATTTTCGAAGTCCTGGTTAATATTTTCAACACTATTCAGTTTAAATTGTTGAGAATTGACAGTGTGGTCGGTGGGCCCGCAAGTAATACCAGAAAAAACTTTTTGACCGATTCTCATAAGTTGAATTTATGGGGGAGCTTGTATTCTGTTATATCTGAAGCCTTTTTTCCGTGCCTCAAATACAATTTTTAGCTTTTGTGGCATTTTTTTTAGAATTTCCTTGTTTTTTTTAAATTTATGAGTAGTAGGCTCTTAAGGGCGTGTGATACGTATGATGTCACGAATTACCGACGAGGTATAAAAAATTATTCATAATGCCTATCATTCTCTTAAGTTTCAACTTGATATATTTGTTTGTTTTAAAATAGGATTGCCGAAAATTTTTTATACCCCGTCGGTAATTCGTGACATCATAACGTATCACACCCCCTTAAACAACAATTTAGCTAAAATTCTAGTTACTTGAAAAGTTTCTAGAACAAACCCTTCTTAATAATAATAGCGTTAGAACTTTCTCTTCAGGTTTTTGTCAAAATAGCATTAAATTGAATTATCTTATTTTAACAAGCCTTAAAATATCTTAATAAAGCTTTATTATGAATGAAATGCATAATAAATAATTCATAATGCATAAATGCATAATTCAGACCTCTACGTTTATTTTCCACCCATATAGTGTAAAAGTTTGTTTACAATGAATAATTGAAATCATTATTTTGTCGTGAATGAAAATTCCGTGTCATATCCGAAGCCACTTGTTTTTTAGTTTAAAAAATAATAATTTTAATGTTACGACTGTAATACAACCTAAAAAGTGTTCGTAATTTGAAGCGATTTACCAAAAAATTGAGTAATTCCATCAGAATGTTAGAAAATGTATTTTCTTTGTTATACCCGAAGCCATTTTTCGCTTCCACTCAGAGATTTTATTTTACACCATTCCGATTTTATTGAAGCAGGCATCCTAAGGTTTTTGGGGTCGTTGAATCCAAATCTAATAACAGAATTTAAAAATTCAAAATGGTGGATCAAAAATTTAAAAATTGTTGTATTTTTATAAAAATGAGTATCTTAAGGTTTTTGGCGTCGCTGAATCCAAATCTGATACCGAATTTCAAAATTCAAAACGGCGAATCCAATATGGAATTTTTGGCGTTTTTGGCGTCGCTAAATCCAAATCTGATAACAGAGGTTCAAAATTCAAAATGGTGGATAAAAAATTCAAAAATTGTTGTATTTTTATAAAAATGAGTATCTAAGGTTTTTGGCGTCGCTGAATCCAAATCTGATAACGAATTTCAAAATTCAAAATGGCGAATCCAATATGGAGTTTTTGACGTTTTTGGCGTCGCTGAATTCAAATCTGATAACAGAATTTCAAAACTCAAAATGGCGAATCCAAAACGGCGGATAAAAAATTTAAAAATTGTTGTTTTTTTTAAAAATGAGTATCTTAATTATCTAGAGGCATTAAATCCAAATCTGATGACAGAACTGAACAAATTCAATATGGCGGATCAAAAATTTAAAAATTGTTGTACTTTTATGAAAATGACTATCTTAAGGTTTTTGGCGTCGCTGAATCCAAATTTGATAACAGAATTTCAAAATTCAAAATGGCGAATCCAACATTGCGGATAAAAAATTTAAAAATTGTTGTATTTTTATAAAAATGAGTATCTTTGGTTTCTGGGGGCGCTAAATCCAAATCTGATAACAGAATTTAAAAATTTGAAATAGCGGATCCAATATGGCGGATCAAAAATTTAAAAATTGTTGTATTTTTATAAAACTGAGAATCTTAAGGTTTTTGGCTTCGCTGAATCCAAATCTGATAACAGAATTTCAAAATTCAAAATGGCGAATTCAATATAATGGATAAAAAATTAAACAATTGTTTTATTTTTTAAAAATCAGTATCTTAAGGTTTCTGGGGGCACGAAATTTAAATCTGATAACAGAGTATTAAAAATTCAAAATGGCGGATAAAAAATTTTAAAAATGTTTTTTATAAAAATGAGTATCTTAAGGCTTTTGGCGTCGCTGAATCCAAATCTGATAACAGAATTTCAAAACTAAAAATAGCGAATTCAATAAGCGGATCAAAAATTTAAAAATTGATGTATTTTAATAAAAATGAGTATCTTAAGGTTTTTGGGGACGCTAAATCCAAATCTGGTAACAAAATTTCAAAATTTAAAATGATGGATCAAAAATTTTAAAATTTTTGTATTTTTAAAAATGAGTGTCTAAAGGTTTTTGGCGTTGCTGAATGCAAATCTGATAACGGGTCAAAAATTTAAAAATTGTAGAATTTTTATAAAAATGAGTATCTTAAGGTTACTGGGGGCGTTAAATCCAAATCTGATAATAAAATTTCAATTTATAAATGGACGATCCAATATGGCGGACCAAAAATTTAACAATTGTTGTCTTTTTATAAAAATGAGTATCTGAAGGTTAGATTTTTATATAATTTTATTTGTATACTTATATAATTATATTTATATATGTATATAATTATATTAAGTAATAATTATGTTCGTTAGTCAAAATAAATAAATTTTTTACTTTGAAGTTAGGAACCATCCATAAATTACGTAACACATTTAGGGGGAGGAAGGGAGTCCAGCCTAGTGTTACAAAATGGTGAAAGATTGCAAGAAAAGTCGGAAAAACGCGTTACGTGGGGGGAGAAAGGTGTTAAAAATCACCAGAAAATGCGTTACGTAATTTATAGATGGCCTCTTACTGTCAAATTATTTTATATTATGCACATTTCAAATATTTTAGACCCTACATTTGACATTTTCCTGTTTTTCGTATTTTCACCTAAAATTTTACTAAATGACCGCCATTTTGAAGCCACCATTTGGAATTTTTTATTTTTAATATTAAATTTGGCATCAAGACACTCAAAACTCCTATCATATCAATTTGTATCAAAATAGGTTAAATAGAAAAAAAAGTTGTACCCAGGGGGTCCAAAAATACTCCTAAAATAAACCTTAAGAGAAATTTTTTTGGCTCTCTTTATGAAATCACTTTTTTGGATGCTAATTAAAAACTGTGCAAAATGAATCTGCCTTACACCAAAATGCCGTATATTCTTGACTTCTTGGGATGTAGGGGAAAGTTTCCTAATATTCATCACTTATGTATGAAGATACATGGTCAGCAGAATTCTAGTTATTTTTAAAGAGTTTCCTTTGTCGCATTGGAAGTAAATTAACGAAAACAGAAAGGAAACAATATTTTTCTACATTAGAAAACGAACTTTTACCTGTTTTAGAAGTTGTGTTTTGATAACTTTTAATGATTTGAAGGTGTAAGTTATTTTTTTATAGATAATTTTGTAAAGCTTGCATTTGTTACTTACGTTTTATTAATTTTTATGCTGTTTAATAAAAATATTTTTAAAATTGTAAACTTGCGAAATTCTTAAGACGGGCCCCGATTAGGCTAGGAACTGCTAATAAGAGCGTAATCTGCTTTATCTATGAATTACCGACGGTACACCGAAAATACGTCAGATATTTAAATTTTCCGCCATAATTAGTACTTTTCCTAACCTCTTTATTATTTTTTGATCATGAATAAGAAATTTTTAAAAATTTGTTGTTTATTCACTTTATATCAGTAAATTATTAATCTACGATGAATACCATTTGTCATTTTCCAACTTTTTGTAAACATTAAGTTCGAGATCTTTGTTGATACTTGTTTTCTGTTAGACGTTATTTAACGCTTATTTTACGTTTTATAATTAATTTTGCATGAATAATATGCCATAGATGTACAGAATATGTTCAAATAGTATGCTACGAATAAAATTTTTCAATATCTAGTGTTTAATTACTTTTGATTTGATGATACTTTGATGCTTTTTTGATTTTTAAAAGGGGCCCGTCTTAGGATACCCGGTTGCCCAAGACGGGAAAAATACATATTTTCTTCAACATCGAAATTTATTGCCTTTTAAACATTATTTGAACTTTTAAGCATATGAACTTTGTAAAGCAAACATTAAACTGATTTCAGTAATCGCTTTTGCTTCTGAAGTTCCTTAAAATCGAAAATTTTCGGAAAATATGGAAAGGGGGTCTTAGGCAACTTTCCTCTTTCGCTACGACTGAAAGACTTGTAAAATCCATATTTTTGATGAATAATTTTGCGCAACTCACTTTCTCACTTTTGAAGGTCGTATAAATTGATTTCACGAAAAGAAAATTTTAAAATCGAAAAATTTTTTGTCATAAAAGTCTGTAAGAGGATCTCTTTCAGGAAAATTACCCATGTGAAGAATATGTGAAACACTTTTTCAAAAGATCAATTTTCATAAGGTCGGCAAAATGATTTCTTTTATGTTGAAATGAGATTCTAAAAATCCAGAGAAGGTCCGAAAATTACAGGTAAAAGTCAGGTATTCCAAGTTCGTAATCGTTTTCTCCTTTTGCCCCTAACTTTTCCTCGTTTGCGACGCAGAAGCACGAGAGGAATTTAGGATTTGTTGCTCGTTGAAATTTTTAACGTCGGCACATCTCAGCGAGAAAGCAGTCTCTTCTCTGTGCAAAGAAACGTTGCCTTTGCTTTGGCTGCACTCTCCGGAGATTTAAAGGGAACAGTATGAGATGGTTGGACCACTTGGAAAAGGGGGAAAATAAGGAGAAGCATAAGGAACCCGTTTCACCAAGATTTTTCTCATATCATCAAAGTCGTTTTATGAACCTTTATTAATGTCTTTCCTGTCAGGAAAATGAAAAGCAAGTTCGTTAAGAAATTCCACAGTGAAGATAAGTGCTGCAACTTCTATGTAAATTTTTCTTCCAGTTTCCATCCCCTTCTACGTGTCATCGTCCTTCATCTAAAGTTTGGCGAGCGACAAAAATTATCTGCTTTCGAACTTGTGTAATTTAAAAGTCAATTCGCGAGTGTAAGCTATCGGTATGGCAAATGAAAAGAAAATGAGAAATCTTCATGAGAAATATGATACGAAAAGTATGTGATATAACATTTTTCTATTTAAAAAAATGTTTGGTAATTTAAAAATGAAATGCATTTTTCTTAGTTATCATAATTTTAAAATTTCTTAAAGGAAGAAAAAATTTGGTGGCACTAAATGAATAATTTGATGAAATTTCGAGGCAGTATTAAAACAAATGTCTGCCCTTGACCATAAGATTTTTATTGGCCTATAACTTGTTAAGCTCGCATTTATTAGGTGAAAAACCAAACATGCGACAGAATAGAGCCAAGGGGTGAAAAAAATCTAGGAGGAAAGAGAGTAGAGAATCTAGACGTAATATCAAGCACATTTACAAGTTATACGAGACGATAAACCGTCGCCGTAAAATTGTTGTGCAGAAATAAAGGTTGCTTTCGCAACTGAAATATGTAGGGATGGAATGTCAGAAATGTCGTAAACTGTGAAATTAAGTAAGTGAAAAATATTACAGTATTATACGATTGTAATATTTCTACAGTAAAAGTAGTTTTATTCAGCAGCTAAAAGGTGTTTACTAATGGCAGAGTTGTGAAAGCAATTTTCACTTTCAGATCAAATGGAAGTTCCCTTTCCTTCCTTGGAAATTCGTTTACCGTAGCTTGGTTGTTTCAATTTTGAAAGACGATCCTGCAATTTAATTTAATTTTTTTCCCAATTTGTTATAAATAACTGTGGGTCTATTTTCCTTTGTTTCCTAAATCAATGTAAAGATTTGAATCCCTATTCTCCTTTTTTCCCTATTTTCCCCTTATTTTTCTCAAGGTCCCCTAAAATACCTATTTTTCAAGGATTTTCCCTCCTTTTTTATTCATTTTATTTTGTAAGAATTATAATAAATAGAGACTTATGACATTCAAAAACGTGAGCCACAATATTAAAACCTTATTCTCTAAATCTGCATCTAAATCTAAAATTCAGACAAAATTCACTGATGAATTAGCTAAAAATGGGTCACTGAATGAAATCAGTGAAAAATTTTACTGATTCAGATTTAGAGAGTAGAGATTCAGAGTCTTCTAGAATCTTCTAGAAACTTCAAAACTTTTCACAAATTTTTTAAAATTTTCTAAAATATTCTAGACATACTCCAAATCTTCCGGGCTCTTTTAATGACTTCCAAAATTTTATATAATCAAATCTTCTAAAGTCTTCCGGAACTATCTAATACATTCTGGGTTTTCTAAAAAATTGTCTATGATATTTTAGAACCCTCTAAAATCTGCAAAAGACTCCCATAATCTTCAAGAATCTTCTAGACCCTTTTCACAATCTTTTTAAAATTCTTTAGACTTTTCAAAACTTTTCAAAAAAAAAATCTGGAAGGGACTTGAAGATATTAGAAATTTAGGGCACAATTTAAAAGATTTTTGAGGGTTCTAAAAGATTATGAAATGGTTTAGAATATTTTATATAATCATAATAGATTTTAAAGCTTTTTGAAAATTTTAAAATTCTGAAAAAGATTGGATATCTCTGTAAGAGTTTAAAAAATCCTGTACTAAAAAAAAACTAGTAAAATTCTGGTTAAATATGCCTTTACTATTTTTTCTGGGTAAAATATCTAGAATTCTGGTTAAAGTATCCAGAATTATTGTTAAAGTATCCAGAATTCTGGTTAAAGTATCCAGAATTCTGGTTAAAGTATCCAGAATTCTGGTTAAAGTATCCAGAATTCTGGTTAAAGTATCCAGAATTCTGATTAAAGTATCCAGAATTCTGGTTAAATTATCAAGAATTTTGGGTAAAGTAGACAAATATTTTGGTTAAAACAATCAAAATTCTGGTAATATTAACCAGAAAAAATAGTCAGGGCATATTTAACCAGAATACTGATTAACTTAAACAAACATTTTTTGAGGGTGGGAAATTTTAGAAGGTTCTGGACTCTGGATAATGCTGGAGGGTTTTTGAAGATTCTGGAAGAATTAGGAAATTTCTGGAAGATTCTAAAACATTATGAAAAAGCTGAAAGATTCTAGATGATTTTGAAGGATTTTAGGAGATTTAACGAATCTACAAGTAAGTGGAAAATTTAAAATATTCTAGAAAATTCTGAACAATCGTCGAAAAATTCAGAAGATTTCATGAAGGATTTTAGAAAACTCTAGAGACTTCCAAAGGTTCTGAAAGTATAGTTTGTGGTACTTTATTAGATTATTAGTTTATTGTCGAAAAATTCAGAAGATTTCATGAAGGATTTTAGAAAACTAAGAGTTCCAAACGTTCTGAAAGTTTAGTTTGTGATACTTTATTATTTATTCGATTATTAGTACTTTGTTAGATTCTAGACAGGGATGTGAGACTTTTGAGGATTTTTTTTTAAGATTCTGGAAAAACTTTAGCACTTATTTCGGGAATTTGATTTGTTGAAAACTTAAAATTTGGGTAATTTCATATTTCAGAAATCTAAATTCTTAACAGCGCAATTTTTATGTCATTAATTTTTAGTCGACGAATTTTTTGTTCAGAAATATTTGCTGTTGCAATTCCGCTCTTTCGTTAAAACTTCAACGTGTAATTAAAATTATTTTTCGAGGGTAATATAGAACCTCTGATAATATTTCTATAATTTAATTTCTGGTTTAGTTGCAGGCAATATAATTTTATTTGTTAATGAAATTTAGGTTTCTTTGTACAAATTTTCTACTTATTAACTTTTATTTGCTTCCTTAGTATTTTTTAAAGAAACATATTTCCCCCTTTTTCCTCCTTTTTCGAAAACGAAATTCCCTATTTTCTCTAAAATTCACAGAAAAAAATAATACTTAAATTGTTACCTCAAAATGGTTTTAATTAATAGTGTATGCTATTGCGATCTGACGATAGAAGATGCTATTGATTTAAAGTAATACACTATTGAATTTACAGTATCAGGGTTGATTCAAAATTTTACTGAATTTAATACAAACCATTTTAAGGTGTAACAATTTTAAGTATTCTTTTTTACTGCGTTGAACTACTGAACCGCTAAGATCCCTGTTTGATTAATTTTGAGCTTTACTGTATAAATTTTACATCCTTAAAGACGGTAAAGGATATTGAAAGACAGTTGCCAACTTTGAAATTTATTTTTCAATTTAACGTATTATGGACACGAAAGAACATGTCTCGGGAAAACAGAATTAATTATACTTTTAAGACCTTTAATATCATTATTGATGTTACTGTTTAAAAGAGGAAAGATTACTTTTCATAAAAAAATTTAATACACATAAAAATCATTTATTAAAAAATTTTTTTTCGATTGAACTTTTTTTTCTTATCACTTCTCACCAAAATTTTTAAAAATTGTACAATTTTTAATTGTACAATTTTTTTAAATTTAAATTGTACAATTTTTAAAAATAATAGCTTATTTTCTCAGGAAAAATATTCTCTACAACTGGACCGCATCCAATTTTTAAATATCAATAAATGAGTATCAAATATAGTTATTTGATTATGAAATTTTTTATTTGAAAAATTATTTTTTAATGATTTTAGCCGTTAAAGAAATTATTTTTTAAAGTTAGACGAGGTGAAGTTGTAGAGAATCTTTCTCCCGAGAAAATAAGCTATTATTCATTAAAATTGTATCATTTTTAAAGATTTGGTAAGAAGCGATAAGAAAAAAGTTCAATTGAAAAAAATGTTTTAAATAAAAATTTGTTGTATGTTTAAAGTTTTTTTCATGAAAAATAAGCTTTTTTCTTTTAAAAAATATTATTAATAATAAGATTGCTTTTTTGAAAATATAATTAAATATGTTTTCTCGAAACCTGTTCTTTTCGTACCCATAATACCTTAATGAATTAATGTATAAAATCTAAGACACTAATTTTGAGCTTTACTGTACAAATTGTACATC
>JBAGKK010484726.1:0-14406 GCA_037177015.1 Euceroptres primus
ATCTGCTGCCACCACCATTAGCCGTTAATAGTAGATCATAGTAGTTGACGCTTGCGCAGATGGTGTCCCGCGTGTACGCATAACCTAGGCATAGTTTACACCTACACATGGATACATACGTGTGTGCGCAAATGCCTGCTGCGCAACTTCCGATTTCCCCTCCGAGCTGCATCCATCAAGTAATAACTCCCCCCGAAATTATTACATGGTGGAGGTCCAACTGTAATACTATTCAGGGGTTAAAAAGTCCCGCCCTTATTATTTATTGTTGCATACATATCTACTGCGCAACTTCGCTTTGCCTCTGAGCGACTTGGTTAATTTCAACCACTCACTCCGAAAAGTTGTTATAGAAGCTTGTAAAACCCAGGCCACATTATTTTGGCTTCCTTCCAAACAACCTTCACCAGATGCTAATTTACTTTGAACTTTTTGACGCAACCTCGTGAAACAATATGGTGCTTAGTGTTCTAAAAAGTTTAAATGCTCGGAGAACTTCTCGTATGAGCACGAGCATATGCTCGAGAATATGCTCGACTTTTTTGTGCTCTGAGCATTTACTCAGCATTTTGAATTTGCATTAAAAAATCATATTTTTGTGTTTGTATTAACTTTTAAATCAGAAATGTGTCCCAGTTTTCATTGTACGTTTTATTTCAAATTATAAATAAATAAATATTAAATTTTATTAAGACCTACTCAACTAATAACTAAATTATTTGAATTTCGCGCGAAAATGAAATAACCTAAACTTAGAAGAGGCGCCTAATTCAAATTATAAAAGAAGTAAAAGTTTGGTGATACTTAATGACGTCACGAATTACCGACTGATTTTTTATTAAATTCAGCGGGTTTATTAAGAGAGAAATGCAAATATAATGCTGAAATTTTGGGAAATAATATAGAATATATTTAGGTGTCGATGTCTGGTGTGTTTCAGTTTTGATTTCGAAAAAAAATTTTTTTCGAAAATAATTTTTTTTTTAAAATAAAAATTGAAACGCACCAGACATCGATTCCTTGATGGTGAGTCCACAATAGGAGCTTGGAAATCGACGTAGCACCGACTTGGCATCGAAGGACTGCGTGCATCCTGTTGCCAACAAAACGATAGTGAATACCTCAACCGGCAATCATGTGCCGGTAGAGGCACATAAATGCCGGTGACAGTTGGCAGCAGGCTGCGCGCGCAGTTATGCGATGCCAAGTCGATGTTGCGGCGATTTCCAAACTCCTATTGTGGACTCACCATGATATATTTCTTATTATTTCTTCTAATTTCAGCATTATGTTTGCATTTCTCTCTTAATAAACCCGGTGAATATAAATAAAAAATTGGTCGGTAATTCGTGATATCATTATGTATCAAATACTCTTAACATCTGTGGTAACAAAATTTTTATTTTTGGCGAACTTTTTTTCAAATGAATGCATACATATTTAGCATATATAAATTGTTTAATTAGCAAACATTTTTAATTGATTTGAAAGAAACTTTAATATTCTTACCAGCTTGAATCTGCTTCAAATATAGAAAAATCGGATCCAAAAAATAATAACTCCAAGTAAAACTTAAAATAACTAATTATCTAATAAGAAACTAATGTTATTAATTGTCAAATTTGAATTGATCTCGATAAAGCAGACATTTCTTAATTTTCGCGATCGCATCGGCATCTATCGATAACAGTATAAACCACTAAACAAAATGCGTTTGAAAGCCTTCTATAGCGTGTATAGCCAATTGCTCTTACCCTAAGCAACTTAAATTTCCCCTCCGAGCGACCTGTATCATTTTAAGAGTCTCCCGAAATCTTGGAATGTTACAGGTCCAACTGTATTTTTATACAGTCAGACCTGTACCATTTCAACTTTTCGGGGGGCGTGTTGAAGTGATTCAGGTCGTTCGGAGGGAAAATTGCAGTTGCGCAGTAGGCGTTTGCGTACACACGTATGCATACATGTGTGGGCGTAAACTATCTGCGCAAACACTTTCTCGAGAGTAGGGACAAACGATCAAGACTGGTTGCGGGGAAGTTGAAATGGTACAGGTCCCACTGTATAATATCACCTATTTTAACTTGAGAATTTATTTACATTTAGAAAATTTCACAAATTTACAAATTGAATCGTAAATAATAAAAATAATAAATTTGAAAATAAAAGTTGTTAAAAAATAGAACAATTAATAAAAAGTCTTTTATCGAATTTCTGATATCTAAAAAATAAGCTTATGGGACTTTTTACAACTTATGCAAGCAAATGTTTTAAAATGTCAAGTGCCTCTTTATAACTCTTAAGTACAATGTCCATCAAATTGTTTGACACCTATTTTATCCAGAAAAAAGTTGCGCCAGTAATTGAATTATGAATCTTAATTAAAATAAAGCTATAGATTTCATATTTTTAAAAAATTTTTTAAAAATATTTATTTTCTTTTCTTTAATCATATTTAATTAAAAAGCTTTTGTCAAAAAGCATAATAATGTTTTTTGTATAGGAGTGTGAATAAAAGAGTTAATTTAATTTAGAAAATGTTTATTAATTAAAACACTCGTAATAAAAAATTGTTTATTTGAAAATTTAAATATTAGTTTTTTCCCGCGTTTTCAAGATAGATGGCAGCACCTACCGACATCCGCTTTCACGGAAAAATGGCGGATTGTAAGGGTGCGTTTTGCCGATCTGTTCTTTCAAATTATTGTTTATAACTTGTTTTTAGTGTTGTGTAAAATTAATGACTAATTTATAACATTCAGTACATTTTTCCTTACCTTCCTCTAATAAAAAAGTACATTCTCTGCGTCATTTTAGCAATATCTCTAACCTAAATTATACAGTGTTTAGCCGAGTGAAATATCCTTATCAACATTTAATTTCTTATTTTATTATATGTAGAGAGCAAGGATGAATCAAACGGACCTCAACCTTCAAGCAACATGAAATACGACGCTCCAGAAGAATCCAGTGAAAATTCCACAAATGGTTAGTTCTGTAAGCCAAGTAACATAACATGTGTCAGTGTAGAAGTTCACTTTCCTTGCGTGTATTTTTTGAAAAAAATTAGTACAGAAAGTACACGCTTTTACAAATTACTTGCTTCATCAGCAAATAGATGACACTTGAGTTTGTTTTTACTGAACGTAAATTTTCTTAATTGTGAGCTTCGTGACAATATTTTTATTATGTTTTTGCAAGTCACAGTTTCATGCTCAAATTAATTTTTCTTTGTGTTTGGTTGGTTACGTTAATCTCCCAATAATAATTGAAAATTAGTCGGAAACTGATAATCGTTTGTGGATTATTATTTATAAACTTAAGTCCCTAAACAGTTATTGTAATTTAAAAAACTTTCAAGGCTCGCTTGAAGATAATTTTAAATTTGTGGAATTTCTGAAAAGGTTTTGCTTGCAAAGCTGATGTATTAATAATATGAAACCAATAGCTAATATTTTGCGAACCAACTTTCCTTCAAGAAGGAATAATTAAATTATTTGAACGTCAAAAGAAACTGATGCAAATATTTGTTGTCAGACTTCTTTAATCTTGCAAAAATATCTAAATATATATTAAATCACGGTTTCGCAGAGGAAATGGAGAGTCAATCAACAGAGAATGATTCAGACAAACCTGCATCGCCCTCTGATCAATCTACCAATAAAGTACACAATAAGGGTGAGCAAAAACTCGTCAAAATAGATAAAATCCCTTAAATATACAGAACTGAGAAAACAAAAATCGACTGCTCCTATTTGAAAAGACGTAACACATTTTTGTGTATTGTGAGACGGACGTCAGTCCGGCTTGCAGCGCCTGACTTACGCCCGTCTGACAATGCACAAAAATGAGTTACGTTTTTTCAAATAGGAGCAGTCGAAATGTAAAATGATGATTTCCAGGTCCTCTATTAGCAGCTTCGAAATTTGGAAATTCGTTTGGAGTAAGTGAATTTTCCAACTCCATAAAAGCGAAATCTTCTCTATTAAGGCCTTCCCAACTAAACTCTGTGACTAGTAATCCAGGACCATCAGCGAAAACGGTTTTACAACCAGCAAAATTTCACAATCCCTTTGTTAAAGTGTCGGACAACATTATTGAAGGAGAAGTTGAAACACCAACGGAAAACGACACCAGCGATGAGGCAAAAGAATCAAAAAGTAATGACAAGCCATCAGTGGATGTGAAACCAACCTTCCTACCTCTAGGTGCAAGTTCAAAAGAGAACGAGAATAGTGTAAATAACACTGTGGCCCCAAGTTCGTCGACTCCTAGTTTCGTTTTTGGACAAAATTTAAAGGAACGAGTTACGGTGGCACACGATACGGACAGTTCCGATCATTCGGAGAAAGAGGAAGTTAAGGGCGAGGAAACCAACGAAAACGGATCTTCCGAATTGTTGTTTTCTAATGTAACTGCGGTTTCCCGGAGTACAAGTAGACCGGGATTGACTCTAACTCAAGCAGCGCAGGAATTGGAGGAAGCAACTAGAGCAAATAAACGAAAATACAATGAAGTTACATTGCTCACTGGTGAAGAAGGGGAGACAAATATTTTACAGATTAACTGCAAGCTTTTCGCTTTTGACAAGGTTAATATTGTTTAATAATTATGTTTTCTATAAAATTTTAACTTTAGGAAAATTGGGACAATCTCTATTTTATCTATCTAGCAATATATTTTATCTAAATCTAATTTTTATTCTGGCTTCCTGTTTGGATATTTTAATTTTAATCTTTTTTGTTGTCTTTTATATTCCAGGCAACTAGTAGTTATCAGGAAAGAGGGAGAGGAACGCTACGACTCAATGACCGAGATGATGAGTCTCGTATAGTCGGTCGTACTGCCGGAACGCAGAGACTGATTCTGAATACAAAAGTGTGGCCTGGCATGACCGCCGAACGAGCGGGTCCTAAATCCTTGAGGCTGACTGCGATGGACGTTCACGGAGACATTCGAATTTTTATCATTCAAGCCACTCCAAAGGAAATCGATCAGCTCGAAGATCGTCTCATGCAGCGATTAAAACGCGCAAAGGAACGTCAGCCCAAGAAACTAGCTACAGATCACTGACAATTGATCGATATCCTTTGTGAGGCGCCTCGTTTTAAAATCGCATACTCTCCTGCTGGGCAAGAAGCTCTGCGAATTGAGCGCATTTAAACCTCAGCTCGTCTGAATCGTAAGGCTTCTTTTGACCACGGATCGAAGAACGGCGTTAGCTTACACCGCCTCGTATAAAAGTCCTCTACCAGTACCAGGTACTTTTTCTTTTTTAAGACCTAAAAAGTTCTGAAAGCTCATTTTCAAGACTTGATTATTTTTCTGATAATAGAGCTCTTTCGAATCATTCCCCATTGATATTTTTTACACGAAATCAGAGGGCTTGTAAGGTAATTTTCGTGAAATAGGGATAACTAGATACAGATTTTCAATTATAGCATAATATAAATTATAAATAGTTGTACGAGGAGCTGCATAGAAACTAAACGAACTTTAACTCGCGCCACTTGCGTTTGTGAATCATTGCGACAACTTCATTGAAGTCTGGTTTCTAACGATATCTTTACTAGATTGTAATAGCATGGTGCTTTCTGTTCTGATAGAGATGATGCACTATTATTTAAATTGAATTATAAATTTATAGTCTTTCTTGGCAGAGTTCAGATCTATTAAACAGTCGATATTAAAATAATGGCAACCGTTTTGTTTGAGTAAACATTTATTCCAGAAGCTTTTGGCCTTGCTTTTCGCATTGCTCGTTATTCAGACAAAAATACACACTATAAGTAATGGATGGCGTGAATGAGATACAGAAAAGTGCAGTAGAATTAAGGTGTTTTTGTTTATGTTCGTCTGATAGAAGTAATTTAACGATCCACCTTCAGCTGTAAATCATCTGCAATTTTTTATTCTACCTCTTACACAGTAAAATATTACTTTTCTAGAAGTTCTACATAATACAATATTGAAGATTTTGTCAAAGAGAAACTTATGGTTTACAATATTAAGAATTCCTAGTTCAATTTATGATAACTACGCTACTCGGGCATAGAAATTTATTTCAGAACATTAAAGTGGCATTATTGCTGAATGCCTTGTTCATTGAAAGCATTGTTCATCCTCTAGCTGTACATAAAAATGTCGATCTAGTGATAACGAATTTGGTGATATTTCTTTATTCTCAGTATTGCTGGAAAGATTGAGTTTACGACACAAACAATCCGTCTAGTAAGCTGAAAACTATTGAATGAATGAAAGCGAATTGTACGAATCATTATCGTATAACGAATGATAAACAGTAAATTAAATTGCTGTTTACTAAGGTTATTCTTCATCTGTGTAATAAATTATATAAACGTGTAAGTGCTGCTGTGATACTGATTCACTGAGTAGCACCTTGGTTGCATAAATATATGATCATTTGCATAAAAGTTATTTTACTTAAGCATGATTAAAACCGCTTCCCTAGTTTAGACAAAGGAATCGTCGACCAACAAAAATTCGCTGTCTCTCCAAAATGTTGAAGAGACAATTTTTAAGTAATTCTGGTTCTAAAGACATGCGTCTAGAGCGACTGAGATCTTGAATGCGCCAGAGTGGTTAGAATCAGACATTGTATTCAAATATTTTTAAATAACCGGAGCTTTTTCGAGAAGGTATAGAACTTCTTTGAGATGTCGCTACTTTCGTGATCTTATCCTATGGCGGGCGGTATTCAACAGGCCGATATTTATAGACACGGGAGTCTCGTGCATACCTACAACGTTTCAGGCGTCAAAATCTTATTTCGAAGTTGGTTAATTTTCATCCATGGCAAAAGTTTTCAAATTCCCTGCTTGGTTTGGGTCCCAGGCTAATCGGAACAATTCAAGAATTGCTGGGAAGGTTATCAAGTCTCTTGATTTATTTCGGAATCCGGATTCCGCCTCGCCACGCATCGCGTGAATCTAAAATGCAATGAACTTTGTGCATCCCAGCGACATTAAAAAAATTTGCAATTCTGCAAAGTGTATTTCTCCGGTGTTGAGTGACAATAATTTGACTGCATGAGAAGAAACATGCAGGTTCTTTGAAGTATGTATCTGAAACTCAAAGTGGTTGCGTGTCCTGATTAGAAACGGTTTTACCCTCACCTTGTCCAAGTTTACGAGATTTTCGTTTACGCTAAGTTAATCCAGACATTTACTGCTTGGATGTCGAAAGCGGGTCAAAACCGTTTGACCTATTTGTCGAACGTGACTAAAGGAATGCACTTTCCGTTCTTCGATACCGACGAAGATGTCGAACCACGTACACAGACTTCTGTTGTACTTGGTGCCAACTGTTTTTCTGTCAAAGCTTAATGTTTTGTTCATGATACGAGAATTTCTTGGAAAATGTATAAAATGTTAATGTGACTCAAATTTTCAATAAGTTTTCGAGGAATTCTGAGATTCAGAGTTGAATTTTATCGATCTTAGTCACTTTGACTGACAATTATTAGGATGTGAGTCACATTAGTTGGAAAATTCCAAAATAATAAGTTTACTGTGAAATTTGTAGATAAATAATAGTTATTTATTTAATCATAGTTAATAACTTTTTGTGTTTTAATTATCAGGCGTTTATTTTGCCCTTTAAGAAATTCTTTACAATTCTATTTGGTATGTTTTTATAGAATTTTTTCGATCACGAATGGTTCTTAGTCGTCCAAACAGATATTTAAGAAATTCTTTAATTTTCCAACAGAATAACTAGTATATAATTTATCAATAAAATAATTAAATTGAAAACGCATCAGTTAGAATCGTAAAGAATCTTTTGAGGAATAGTAACCCTTTGTAAATAACAGTGCAGCTATTTTCCTTAATTTCTTGAAAACAACATAAAGATTTGATTAATTTAGAGCTCGACTGTAAGAGAAAAATAATGTAATAAAGTTGGAACAATTAATTTCAAGATATTGTTTCCAACAGTACAACTTGAAAATAATATGAATTCTATTTCCTATTCAGGCAATCTGACCTTATTGAGAAGCAGGTAATAATTATCAACCCATAAATAATAAATTAGATGCTTTTAATAATTGTTAGTCAATTATGCAAAAAGCACCTGGATATAAAAAGCTAAATAGGAATAGATCTTCAATGGATGTGATTATAGCTCTTTCCTTTTTTTTTGTGGGTGTCGGTGATCGGACCGATATCACAAAAATACAGCTGTTAGAACTGATTCGGCATAAAGTGGCCCAAGTGGCTGATATTTATAGACCCGACAGATTCACGTAAACTTTCAACGTATCGAGCATCGAGGGATCCGTACATACCTCTCTGAACAAATAGCAAAGATCGAACACGTCTCAGTCAGATTCTAGTCAAATCAGATGCCAAAGAGATGACTTCGATCGATTACCTCGTGTTTCGAGGTAAACGTAAGACTTTATTTTGAGGTGAACCTTAACTCGCGTATGAATCAGTTCAGTGGAGGAACATGAATCGGTCGCACTTATTGTGATAGTATACTAGACTAGTAGACAAAACAAGAGAGGGAAGGAAAGGATGACGACAACGTGAGATGTGAGACCAAGGAGGATATTGCGTTTATTTCTACTCTCATTCACTGGAAAAAAGAAATTCAACTCAGAGAAGATGATGTTCACTGGTGGTTCCCATGCTAAGAGAAGAAACGCCGGTGGTGGGTCTGGAAGAAAAACGACTGTGGAGCACAGAAATGTGAGTCAACCCCGCAAGGGACCGGAAGGATATACCTACAGGTAAGAATTGCTTTTATCAGGTTTGAAGAAAAACTTAACTTATTTATCTTCAGTTTCATTATAATCTTCTCAGCTTCTTAAATCACTTAACTCACAAGCATTTCTTAAAAACAGATTCTTAAATTTATAGCTTTTAATTGTAGATACTGATACTCAAAATTTACTGAGGTTTTTAAATTCTACTTGTATTATTTTCTCATTTTTTTCACTTGCAGTTTTAGTTATAAATATCCTCCTGCGGGCACATTCTCATCGCTCGCAAGTTTGAGCGCGCCTAGGGCGCGCGGAGTAGCCGTCGCGTTTCGCACTCTGATCCAAAATACTCGTCACGCTTCGCGCTCCGATACTATTGATTGATGCGCTACGCGCTTCGATATCGTTAAACCTCGCGCTACGCGCGAGGTCCTTATAGCACGCGAAGGTCGCTTCGCTCGCTAGTTTGAACGCGCTTTCGGGCTCGCGGAATATTCGTCGTTCTTTACGCAGAGTCAAGTTTATTCCTCATGATTTACTTTTACTGCCGTAAGTAAATTTTGTAATTTTATGAATATAAACTTAACAGTGTGTCTATTAATTTTATGAATATAAACTTAACAGTCTGTCTGTCTCAAACATCTAATTACCGACCGTTTTTTATTTATATTTGACAGGTTTACTGAGAGAGAAATAAAAATATTACGCAGAAATTATGGTAATAAATAATATATTGAGGCATCAATGTCTGGTGTGTTTCATATTTTTATTTCGAAAAAAATAAATTATTTTTGAAATTTTTTTCAAAATAAAAACTGAAACGCACCCGAATTCATGCTTCAATATATTCTTTTTTATTTTCCAAAATTTCAGCATGATACTTGAATTTCTCTCTTATTAAAATAAGTTTGAGCGCCCTTAGGGCTTGTGATTATGTTTGCGACTCAGTAACATTTTATTGATTCTTTAGAAATTAAATCATGTATAATTTTCTCAAAGCGCTCAGGACTTTTAAAGAGATTGTTAATTTTGTTTTTGATTTCAAGTTCAGATGGCAATTAACTTACTTAAGGCTCTATCGACCTTAAGGAACACATTCTCATCACGATTCTCGCGCTTCGCGCTCGATCTTTTTGCATGAATTTCTCAAATTGTCTAATAAATTACGTAATCACAGTAATTTATTTTTTTCCAAAAATCTCAAAAAAGAAACAAAATTTCCAGAAGAGCATTTGCTCAGGTACATACCCGTACAGAAATTTTTGATCTAGTCCTTTGACGTAAAAAGTTAAACCAGACTCAGACCCAGTCAGATAGATTAAAAATCTGGAAGAGGGAGCTGCATACACATTTTCAAATTCCGAGGAGAAATGTTTAATTTATTATCCCTCGTGTTGTAACCAACGGTTTTGGTTAAACCGAAAATTGTCACTAAAAATAATCGAAAAATACATTTTCGGAAAAACTATACAAAATACGAAAAAAACACTTTTATTCCATGTGAAATTCGAATTCAGGGGCAAAAAATAGATTAAGTGGGTGAAACAAAATGAAAATTTGCATTTTTTGAGAGAACGACGCGAGATAAGAAAAAAACGTAAGAAGCGAAATTGGTTCCCCCCATAGGGCTCTATAAAACGGTGTATAGGAGTTGCCGGCATTTTGTCCTTTAAACGAATAAAAGAGCAATTTTGTAATTTAAAAAAAAAATTAAGATTTAGACAGAAAAAGGGATCAGTTAAATATTTAAATCCAGAATTTGTTGTTGCGGTTTTCGTAGGAGTATGTAGACACGTTAGTGCGGTCACGTGATGAGAATGTGCGTAACTTTAATTCGCCGATTTTTTCGATTTCCTCTAAAACTGGTTTTTAAATTTTTTAAAAGACTTCTACATGCTGTAACTTTGTTAATATTGATCAAATGGATAAATGTTGTTAATATGGTTTGTAGAGCTTTATGATAGCTATACAGAACTGCGCTTGAAAATTTATTTTTCTGAAAAACATTATTTTCAAAATGTAAAAAATTTCCCTTATTTTTTTGAGTTTTGGGCCAATAAGGCTGGTTAACGAACTCGTCTCCTACTTTCAAGCCTTGAAAAAGTCTGCCAAAGCGCAATCCTGTCCGATAATTCTTTCGAAAGTTATCGTGTTAACAGACAGACCGACAGACATATAGACAGACCCCGGCGTAAAAACCGTTTTTTCTCACTCAGGCGGTCTCAAAACGTGGAGATTTGATGGAAATTCGAAAAGTCAATTTTTACATAAAAATAATACCTTCTCATATGATGATGAGAATGTAAAAAGATTTACTGAGAAAAAACAATAAAAACTTCTAAAATATTTTCTAGAAACAACTCTTTAATTATTGAGTTTTTTGACCTGAAATATTTGTTTACAAAAAAAACGGATCTTTGTTGGTTTTCTAAATTTGATATAATATATTTACAATTTATTCGTCTGTCTACAGATTTGAAGTCACTAATCACAATTATATCCTCCACATTTCATGTTACTTGCTAACATTGTCCATTACACATAGCCAACTTTCACTCGTCGTCTCTTTCATCAAATTAATGAGATCCTTAATTCAAAGTGTTGGCTGACTAAAATCGCACGTAACTACTGCATGAGTAATAATCATCAGAAGTCCGGGTTTGAGATTCTTCTAATAACTGATGGGCATACTTATAATTGCTATTGAGTAACATTTCTGTCATCTCTTTTCCTTTGCTTCCTTGGCAATTCTGCATTAAATTTATGAGTCAGTATAAAAACTGCATCCTTGGAAAAAACAATGCTTGAAATACTTTCATAATTGTTTGAAAATAAGTACTTAAAGAAGTAATAAAAAGAAACTCAGATGAGCTGCAGATATTACAACAGAAAGATCTAACTAACTTTTTTTTTTTAATCTTGAGAAAGAAATTTTATCAATCTTAATTTTTAACTTACCGTATTTTCTTTTAATTATAATAAAATTTAATTATAAGTAACTATAAGTAAAAATTCGATTGTTAAACAGCCTTGAATCTTTGATACAAGTAAAATTATTCATTGAAAAATAAAAAATAACGTTACAATAAAGATTTTTTATTTCGGGCAGGAGCGACTAAATGAGATAAAATGACGTCAAACCGTACTGCTTTAACTGCGAGAACTGTCTCTATTACCGCACGATATCCGTGACAAACGGTACACGTGGTAAAAAAACAAATCTCGGAATGCAGACGTCAGCCGACACAAAAAATCTAATTCTTTTATCTATTGCTTATTTTTTACGTCTTGTTGATTCCTGCTAAATTTAAAGATGCTTCCTAGGTGTAGTTCAAGAAATTTCAAAAATATTTACACTATACGGAATAATTTTTAAAATGTTATTTTATTCCATTAACTTATTATTATTAGTACCATGAATTCCCAATTGTTATAAAAATGTCTTGCGATTTACTAAAAAATATTAATTTTTCTTTGCACTTTGCAGAACAAGAATTCCATCTCCTCTCAACCCCTCGGATCTTCCACCAAGTTCTTCAGCAAGGACTTATGTATATAGAACTCGCATACCTCGGAGAGATGCAGCAGCCTCAGCATCTCCTCCACCATCGGAAAATAATGTTGGAGGCGTTCCCATTACCAGAAGACGAGGAGCTGTTAAGCAAAATAAAGTTCATGTTGTCAGGGGTCACAGATTGGTCGCCAAATTTTTTAGGCAGCCCACTTTCTGTGCATTTTGTAAAGACTTTTTGTGGTAAGTTTAAATATTCATACTTTCATTCAATTTTATGATTTTAACAAGTAGTTTCTTACTTTTTTCTTAGCCCGTAAAGTATTCCTGCATTTTGTGTAGAAGCTTCTACAAATTTTTAGAATATTATAAATTGCAAGAGCTTCTAGAATCTATTAGAATATTTTCGAATTTCTGAATATTTGAAAATTTTCCAGGGTCTTGAAAGAATCTCCGAAAATTTTTAAAATCCTCTAGAATCAAATAGAATACTCCACTCCAAAATCGTATAGAATTGTTAGGATCCTCTAGAATCTTTTAAGATTCTTCTTAGAATCTCCTGGACTTTTCACGTTTTTCCACAATGTTTTAGATTTTCAAATTCTTGTGAATCTACAAAAAACTCCCAAAGTTTTCCAGACTTTTGTGAATCTGAATTGTGAACCTACAAAAGACTCCCAAAGTTTTCCAGACTCTTGTGAATCTGAATTGTGAATCTGCAAAAGACCCTCAAAGTTTTCCAGACTCACCAGAATTTCCTAAAATCTTCCAGTGTTTTTCTAGAACCTTCCAGGATTCTTTTTATACCGATTTTCAAGAGAGCTCCAGAATCTTTAACTAATATTCTAAAAATGTCTGTAATTTGATTTTAATCTAATTTTCTCTTCCTCCAAAAGTCCCCTGGTTTTGGAAAACAATTTCTTATTCCCCTAATTTAGAAAAAATAGGGTGTGTGATTCCTGAACACGTGAAAGATTGTGAAAAAAGAAAAGAGATACAAAAAAGAAACTTCTTTTTAGAATTTTAGAAAGATTGTGAGAAAAGAAATACGAAAAAGAAACTTCTTTTTAGCATTTTAGTTTTCTGATTCTGTATAAATCTCTTCAGAGGAAAATATTTTATAGATTGTTACAAATAGTGCATCAATGTTTAGAAAATAATGTTCTCAAAATAAATAATAATTTGTAAGAGGGTACTTTGATTGATTTATGATGATGCGAAATTAGTTTCAAAGTCATAGATCTTTTCTTGTGTTAAATATAAAGATTTACAGAAATTAAAGAATCCGTATTAAAATAGCTTTAAAAGCATAGCTTAAAGCCATAACTGTAAATATGGATGCCAGTTGAATGCGTTTTGCACTCGAATATCCACTGTATTAACTTATACCTGAGTATTTTCGAACATTCATTCTCCGCACTGATGCATTTAATGAGATTTTCGCTACCTCGATCGTCAAAGCGAATCAAATTTATTGCTTTTTCTCCTATAAATTTACACCAGTTCGGCCCACGTATACCACAACTCATAAACCTTAATTTATAAATTCGACACTTAAGTGGAAACAAATTATGTACTTTAAATTGATTTTACACTTCAATTTTTGAAAAAAGATCTGAATTATTTAAAAAAAAAGAATATCTAACTTGATATATTTCTGATTTCTATTTTATATCTAATTCTATATTTCTTTTTACAGGGGATTTGGAAAACAAGGATATCAATGTCAAGGTACGACTTCAAATTCAATAAAGATATTTTTTTAAAAAGAATTAAGTAATTGTTTTGATTCATTAATTTTTAAATTTGCAGCGTGCCAAACAGCAGTTCACAAAAAATGTCACGACAAGCTATTAACAAAATGCCCTGAAAGTGGAAGAGAATCAGAAAATACAATTGTAAGTATTACAGGTAAAATTATTTAAACTTCGATGAATAGAATTGTAACTAATGAATTTTTTAATTTGCACGATGTTAATTAACTCTTACTTTATCGCGAGGGGGAAACAACTCTAAAATCGCGGTCCATCGGAGGTGGATTACCTCGGATTACCCCGGATGAACTTGGAGTACCTTGGATTACTCGGATTACTCTGGATTACACCGGATTACCGCGGATTACTTTGGATTACTCGGAATACTCCGGAATTCTCGGATTACTCCGGATTAC
>JBAGKK010484737.1:0-16529 GCA_037177015.1 Euceroptres primus
ATGCGGAGGGAGAAATTTCAGAGCATACTACAGAGCCATCTGCGATTGGGAGGGAGAATGTTGAAGAGTTCATTGAATCAAGAGATGCAGTTGATACAATTATGAACTACAACACGAGATCGTATCATGTAATAAATATAGATGAACTGGATGACTTTGAGAATTTGAAAGATGTGATCATGGAAAATCTGCCTGAAAATTCAGTTTCAGAGAAAAGACCTAGTGAGGCTTTATTATGGCATATGAGACTAGGCCATGCATCATTGACATATCTGAAGATACTGCAAAAGAAAAAGAAAATCTTACAGCATATAAATTTTGACGATTAAATCAAGGAATGTGAAGTGTGTATGCTATCAAAAATGGAAAAGCTTCCGTTCAAACAGAAGAGAACGAGAGCTGAGCGGCCACTTCAGCTAATTCATACAGATGTAATGGGACCAATCAAACCGCAGTCTTGGCCTGGGTATAAGAAATACATAGTAGTATTTATAGATGATTTCTCTCGGTATGCAAAAATATATAGTCTGAAAACGAAAGATGAAGCAGGTACAGCTTTCGAAAACTACCTAATAACTGCTCGCAATCTATTGGGCACAAATGCAAAAGTTTGCTATGTCCGATCAGATAGAGGCACTGAATTCACTGGTGGAAAATTCGCTGAAGTTATGAAGGCAGAAAAGATTGAATTGGATTGCGGCCCGCCTTCGACTCCATCGTTAAACGGAGTCGCAGAGAGATTTAACAAAACCATTCAAAGAACAATCAGAGCACTCATGTGTGATTCTGGCTTACCATCAAGTATGTGGGAAGTGGCAGCGGAGGCAGGAGTTCATTACTACAACATTACTCCGCATAAGTCAATAGGATACGAAGTTCCGCTCTTAAAGTTTTCACCTACAGCCAGATGCAATTTGGAATACATAAAGAGATTTGGTTGTATAGCTTATGCCAAACTTTTAACGACTGATACTAAATTTAGTAATGTATCAATAAAATCTGTATTAGTTTCACAAGTTTATTATAATAAAAACTTTTTCAACTTCCTTTAAATTGTTTAAACAATTTTTATATGAATCGAAATAAGTTTTATGAATTTATTTCATAAAACCTATTTCGACGACCACTATGTACCCACAATTTGCGACTTTGGCAGCGTAACATGAGCCCTAATGATAACATTCCTCGACTCAGCACTTTTGATTGCCGAGCTAAAGAACTAAGCAGCTCTGGAGGTCTAAGGAAATATTTCTAACAAAATATTTTCTAAAACTTTTGAAAAGCATAATTTTCAAATTATGCCCTCTTATTTAACATTATACTCTCATATTTTTCAGAGATTTTTAGAATTATATAAGACATTAGAGAGAATGTCATTATATAGGATTGAAAGGCATTCATTGTAAGACAGAGTAGCATTGTAATGAAAGCATGAGAGAGAACAAAAGAATTATAACGCGCAGCAAAAAGAAAGAGCATGTTGCAACGAAGGAGAAGAGAATGAGAGAACGACGGAGTAAGAACGTAGAGAGCGATACAGATTACAGATACAGAATATACAGATACAGATACAGAATAAAATATTAATACCGGGTGAAATTGGCGGAGTCGTGAAAAATGAATTCGACAGGAAAATTTTTGCATGATCATGTTTGGTAGATTCTACAGAATAAATAAATGTAAGTTGCCACCGCGCAACCTGGTCACAATTTGTTTAAACAAAATTTTTTTAAACAAATTAGTAAAAATGAGTTTTTTGATCCGAAAAAAATATTTTTAGATTTTTTTGGACCATTTTGAATAAAAAAATTCTTTAGTGTTTTTTTCGTAGAACGCACCGTTTTCGAGTAAAAAATTCCCAAAGTTTAAAAAAACGCGATTTTTCCCTTTTCAGAGCCGTGTATGGGGATGAAAAAAAAAATTTTTGTTTTCTACACCACAGAAACATAAACTATGAACCTTCCCCTACAATCTTCAAAAAACCATTTTTCAAAATTCGACTGGCAACCTCTTTATTTTGCAATTAACATTTAGCGTGTGCGAGCATCTCGCCTGCGTGCGCCGGTGCAGTTATTTCTCTTTCGCTCGCGCTCTCGCTTAAATGTAAAAGTTGAAGGATAAAAAACAAATGTATTTATTTCATAATTTATATTTTTATTTTAAAAAATATCTTTAACTTTCTTCCCAATCGTCATTTGACATGTTTTTACATTTGTTTTCTTTACATTACGTTATATTACATTATATTTTTTACAATTACATGACTTAGTGGCACACGTTTTTTTTCACTTACATTGTTCAATCAAATTGTCAGGTAACGCGCTTTTTGTCATAAATAAAGGTAGTAGCGTATTATTATCTTCTTTATATTCATAATCAGTAAACTCTAATAGTACGTATTGAGCATGTATAGCATTTTTCCAAATATAAGTTTGTAAATCAGCTCGTAGTATATGTAAGTATAAGACATTTGAAGTACAAGGAATATTTGCGAGATTTACATCAATACCACAGCTTTGCGAAATACATAGGGCTCTAGCTTCATCAGTGGTTTTGCCTTCTTTATTTAAAACTTTCAAATAAAATTTTTCTAAAGCTCTATAATTATCAACATTTAACCTTGATTTAACCTTGACAGCCAAGAGGAATGAGAGCATCTTGGTGCTCTTTATCACTCATAATTAGTTCCATTGCTTTTTTTTTGTTCCTATTTTACTAGTGGTATCACAGCCATTTAGCGCATGTAAGGCAGGTAAAATAGCTGTTACAAAATACGGCAAAAAATGACAGCCTATGATTTTTTGTTTTTCATTAGTACTTTTAATCCAAAATTTCAAACAACCCATCCCTTTAATTATAGGCCAGAAATAGATTCCTAAGATAAAAACGTCAGTATCAACAGTGTGAATAATTATTTCAGAATCCGATTTTACATCATAAATCGCGTGACAAAAAATAATCGAATCCGCTTCTAAATGGTTACTACGCAAATCAGTAATTTCAACAACATTTTCATTTTTCACCGCGAAACATTTTTAGGCATCATCAAACCCTCCTGAAATAATTAGATGTTGATTATTGCATATTTTATATTTTACTGCATATTGACATAAAAACTGTACTAACTGTAGTTTGTTTTTATTATTACCTAAGAATGCTTTATTATTTGGAATTTTAGTTTCAGAGTTTTTAATTACGAGTTCTGATGATTTTAGGTCTTTGTTTCTCATTAAACTTTGTAAATGTCTTATGCCTATATCGTCATATCTATCAAATATAACATCTATGCGGTTTACATTTATACCTTTGAAAAATCCTAGAATATAATTTAAAAAACTTTGACAGAATTCACCAAATGTTGCGTGTTTATGTGGTTGTATCAAGTGCACGATAGTCATTCCATCGAATAAATGAATTTTGTCATTGGACGATAACAAATCAGAACATTCTACTCTACATTGTGGGCGCTTTTCAATGTCATGCATAATATCCGCTTTTGTGGTTTTTTTTATAAAAACCGTCACTATCTGCTGAAGCTTTTGGATAGTTTAGTAATTCGTGAGACGCTATCCCTAACATAGTATAGCCTCTCTGCATTAACAGCATTATTAACTCTTGGAAGTTTGTCAAAAACACTCTTTTCTTCACAAACAAGACGCTCTGTAATAAAATTCGTTAGAAGATTTTCACCATTTTTTACTAAATATAATAAGTAAGAAGGTATATCATCGCTAGCATATTTACCGTTAACAATATTATGCAATTCTTTGTAATCGCTATCACTGTCAAAAGTACTTGTCGATCTCAACTCTGTTATTATATTACTAACATCTAATTCGTCTTCCTTAATTTGACTAGCGATCCATTCATTGTGATTGAAAGATAAAACATCATTAGAAGAATCTTTTAAATCACAAAATTGAAGCATTAATTCTTTATATGAATTTTTTATGGGATGCAGCATAAGCCATTCTTGCATCAACTTTTCGTATTGCGTTTTACCAATTAATCCACCACGTAGAGCCAAAGATCGATGTTGTGATTGTTCTAAAGCTAAATCACAACCAACTGAGTTAAAAATACCTTCACATCTTTTAACTGACAGCATTCCACGATTTAAATCATGTTCAACGATCTCTGGTAGACTTAACATATCTTCAAGATATAGTATAACTTCACGTGCATATAGTGGATGATTCATTGTAAAGAAGTAAGGTAACATTTCTCTTGTTGATGACAAGTGGAGTTGAAGATTTCCTTCTCTGTCAGCTCTAATGGAATCTAAAAGAATTTCTGTCATTTTTCAATAATTATTAAAATATAAGAAAGTTTGATTTCTTGTACTATTTACTTCCAAAAATAAATTAAACTTTTCGAAAAATGGCGTTACTTTTGTATATATACTTTTGTATATATCTCGAATCAAGAAAAGACTAGAATTCTACAATTGAAAGCGATTCTTTCAGAATATAGCTATCAGAAGATTTAAGAAACTGTAAAATTTGAAGATATCTGATACTTTCGTACAAAAGTTTAGCAGTCTGTACTCCTCTATTATAATGCAATCCCTTAAAAACTGCTGCTGCGGTGCTTTCACCATAAACATTTGCATTTGCTAAAACAGTTTCTATTCAGCTACCTTCTAAATATTGGCCTAAAATACGAAGCCAATTTTTTCGCAAGTGAAAAGAACCTATTCCGTCTATTAATTTCGGAAAAGGATTGTCTGATTGTATTTGGATTACTTTCATCATTAAATATATAGCCATATCTCCAGTTAAAATACCATATTGTTTTCCATTGAATTCGCTTAAAGCTTGAAAATTTTCCATTTATATAAATACAGCTTGATAAGTTGTCGGTGGATATGGAATTAAATTACAAAATCCAACATTCGATACTGGACAATTTTTAGTACTTAATACTTGATGAAATGGTTACTTTGATCAATTTTAAGTTTACTCAAACCCCATATTAATTCAGAATGGTGATTTACTGATTTTTTTTAGCGTGTCCATATCTTTGTATAAAGAAACATGTGGTTTAGTATTTTTGACTGTTTAATCTTCAAGGGATTGACTAGATAAGCAATCTAAACTCACTTCTTTCACATTATCAACAGAAGTTAAATTTATATCACGCTGAGAATCGGGAAAGTGCTGTTGGTACAGTACCATCGACGTTACATGTGTAGTTTTTTTTCACTTGGTGTTTCTTCCATAAAATCATTATTATCGATTGCACCGTGTAGAAATAATGACGAATCTTTAATTATATTACATGGATTTCTTATACGACTACTGTTTTGATCAAAAACAATTTTTTTAACTAAAGTTTTATCTAAATTCAATAAATCACAGTAACTTATGCTATGTCCTAATTTCGATAAAATGTTAATAAATTTTGCTCGAGTGAGGTGATGAATAACTTCAGCAAGAGCAATGTGCTTTGGACTATGCGTGTTATTCATAGTATATTTTATGTCCATATTACGTCGTAATTTATTATCGTTTAACAGTTTATTATTATCTAATATCTCCTGACAAAATATTGACCAATTCGGTGGCAAAACAAAAGAGTTTAAATAAAAACTTACAATATTATCATCGCAAACGTAACTATTCATATTCGTTTCAGTTGTAAGCATCTCGTTTTTTTTAAATTTCGGTGCAATTTTTAACAATATTTACAGGATCACTCAATTGTTTTACAAGCTCTATTAAGTCACTTAACGATATATCACAAAGAAAGACCATCGAAGATTTTGTTTTATTAACAGGGTGAGAAAATATAATTTTTTCTCCATACTCGTCGATCAACAATTCTCTTACTTTATTATTGTTTATCAATTGGTTTTCATCATTAATGTGAAAATTAATGCGCTCCGTTATAAAATTTAATTCGAAAGATGAATTTGATAATTTGTCTTTGATTTCAGATAAAACAAGTTTAAAATTATTAAAAATAACGTCGAATCTTACTTTTTTAGAACGTTCAACTTCAGTTTTATGTAACTAATTGCTCGCTACATATATGTATTCTTTATAACGTCTATTATGGTATTGAATTTTATAAGCTATAATTTCATCAGCAGTTCAAAAAGTAGAAATTCTAGTAAAAAATGTATCTAGTTTCGAACAAGTTACTGTTATTAATTTTTCAGCTGTTACTTTTTCTGTTATTAAAGATGTAGTAACAACTTTGTATTTAATTTTTTTATTACATATTATACAATTTTTACCGTTATAGCTGTCATCACTTCTAAGAGGAGTACGACCGTCAGATGATGTAACCGATGGATCTGGACTTTCAATGGAATCTTGATTTTCTTCTAAATTTTTTTCTTTTTGTAGTGCGATTTCTCGTCGCCTTATTTTCTCTTCACGCGTGTATGTTGCATAACAAGTTTTATGCCGAGAAAAGTTTTGAGTATTTTCATTAACATTAAACAATTATTTAAAACGTCCAGTTACAATACCTTTCTGCGAGAAGCTGCCTTTTCAATAATTAAATAGGTTTCAGATTTCGGATTTGATACACACTCATTATTGCTTGTATTATCACAAAATATGCACGATAAACTAGTATCTTTATGTAGGATTTTTCTTTTTTTAGCAGGAGTAACACTGAAAGACATATTCCTATACATTTGTTACTTTTAATTTGAATATAAAAATATAACTATGTAAACTTTCAAACGGAAATTTTAACTGTCGGAATATTAAGTTTGTTCTGTGAGATAAATCAAATAATACTAATGGTATTTGCTGACAACACACTCTTTCAATCGTGCCGCGATTTTCATTTGTTTTGAAACGCGAGACATTTTTCGCAGAAAGCACGGCTGCAGTTGATTCTTAATAAGTAGTACATATAGACGAAGCGCGAAGGTCATCACCGCTGTAAGCGAGAGCGCGAGCTCTCGCTTTTTTACTGCGCCGGCGCACGCTAAATGTTAATTGCAAAATAAAGAGGTTGCCAGTTGAATTTTGAAAAACGGTCTTTTGGAGACTGTAGGGGAAGGTTCAAAGCTTATGTTTCCGTGGTACAGAGAACACAAAATTTTTTTTCACCCCTATACACTGCTCTGAAAAACGGAAAAACTGCGTTTTTTCAACTTTGGGAATTTTTTAGTCGAAAACGGTGCGTCCTACGAAAAAACTAAGGACTTTTTTTGTTCAGAATAGTCCAAAGAATCTAAACTTATTTTTTTTTGATTAAAAAACTGATTTTTACTAATTTGTTAAAAAATTTGTTTAAACAAATTGTGACCAGGTTGCGCGGTGGCAACTTACATTTATTTATTCTGTAGGATCTAACGAACATAATTATGCAAAAATTTTCCTGTTGAATTCATTTTCCACGACTCCGCCAATTTCACCCGGTCTAATAGGAGAGAGAGAAAGGAGTCGATGAGTGCGAGTGGCAGTGCATTTAACGCTACCCATATGATAGACAGAAACTTGACTTTTTGTTCCCTTCTCATTCATCACCATCAGGATTAGTATTTCGCGCTAATTTCTACTCGGCCACATGCCACACACGTAAGATTCGTAAATACCATGGCTTTAATACAATAATGCTTCCAGCGAGGTGTCGTGAGATGCGAGGTGCGTCCGTTCCCTTACTTGTTTATTGAAAATAAATGGAAAAACTCATCAATAAAGCACTATCGGAAAATTGTTACTTACAATTCGCATTAAACAAAGTTTACAACATTACTCAATATTCAAGTCTATAATGACCTAAAGAAATTGTTTAAAAACCAATCAGAAGTAATTTTACCTAAAAAGATTTCTTGTTTTTGAAATAAATTACTAATTAAAAAATAGTAATTTCGCAAGCACTAAGTTTGATGGGCTCATTTCCGATTCACACGCCAGTAAGAATCGCATGACTTCCCTGTTAGCAAAAATCGAGCATGGCAATTCCCACTATTTTTAATTATTTACAAAATTACCACTTTTGACCAACCTTAGTCTTCCACCCTTCTAAATTCCTCACCTAAATTTGTCTGGGTATATATTCCCAACATACAACTAAATTTTGTAAATCTCGACGTGAGTGCGGCCATGAATTCCGTTCTAGAATGCAGCTAACGATGCAGTCTACGTCTACGCCCTCGAGAAATGTGATTGGACGAGGTAAAGAGAGTACTCAAGAACATCCTCGTTTTCCAAGCCCTTATTCAAGGTAGCTCGAGGAAACTGACAAACAGAAAAGAAGGAAAGTTGTGAACAATCCCTGTCGAGTTTCATGTAGCACGAAATTCTTTTCCAATCACCCTGTACTTAATTTTGGGAAGACACTATTTAAGACAAGAACAGGCAAAAATTTCGTTTAAATACAATTCCTTAGTCACTGCTTCCATCCTTCTAACGCCGATTTCATTCATCGACAATCAATTATTGGAAGCCAAAAGGGGACTTAGATCCAAAGTCAAACCCTTTTCTTGAGTTTTTAAAATCGAAGCAAGGACTAGGCAACGAATTCCTATAGACATTAGCAATCCGAAAATATCCGAAGCGATCCGAAGCGATTCATAAAAGACTTCATGTCTTTTATAATGTTTACGATGTTTATGAATCAGTGAAAGCGATTCATAGAAAGGCCATTCCCCTATCGGATCTTTTAACGAAGAATGCAACATGGGAATGGGGAGAAGATTAAAGAAAAAGCTTTTGCAACCGTCGTAAGAACCTTCGTAGGAAGGCCCTGTTACAGTATACGGACTTTACAAAAACTTTCAAATTAACAACAGAAGTTTCGGAATATGCAGTCAGAGCAATTTTGACCCAGGAAAAGGATGGAATGGACATGTCCATTTCATACTTTTCCAAAATGATGGGTGACCGCGAACAAAAATATCCTAAGACCGAAAAGGAGTGCCTTGTGATATTGCATACGGTTGTGAATTATCGTCCCTACTTATACGGAAGGAAATTTATATTGGCCTGTGGTTTCGAACCGATACACTGAATAACTTATGTTGAGAATTCTGGAACAAAGCTACTAAGGTGACGGCTCAGACTCCAGGATTATCAATGTAAGTTTGAGTACATGCAAGGAAAATTAAATAGAAGCGTTAAAGCCCTATCCGGCAATCCTGTTATTGATACCGAATCCTGTGAATCCACTGACTCCTCTGACACTACTAACTCACACGATTCCAACCAATCACATTCATCCTAACCTCCCTCCAAGACCTCTGGCTAAAAAGAAAATCCCAAGAAGATGTTGACGATACGGAGACAATCAAACAGCTAGAGGGCCCTACGGATTACGCGTTCTGCAGAACAAAAAGAAGGTAGTAAGAAGCAGGATGCTCAGCCTGATTCCAACAAGGATACGGTGCAAAAGGAACTCGCACCTTCAACCTCTATTGGCCGCGCGACTCGTTTTAGGAGACCTCAGCAAACAAAAGAAGTCTCAAGGACAAGACAAGGGACACCAACGGACTCCAATTTGAAGAAACCTTCTGTCACGAGTCCCGCTTCCTTCAAACCAACAAAATCCAAACCCCCTCCTACTCAGCAACTGACTGCGTGAATGGAAACCATCCCAAGGCCACGAGGAAGATACTCAGGAACTCCAGCGAAATAGGACAGTGATAATGTCGACTCTTATGTGCCCTTGGTGGAAGTGAAATACCCTGCGCTCGACGCGATTCGCATTGGAAAACGACGTTCTAGCTGATAATGAACACGGCCGTGAAACCTCCAGTGGAAAGAGATAAATCCTCGTCATAGGACGAATCGTCTTCCGCGAGTGAAAATATTGATGATTCGGACCCTTCTATGCTTCGAAAAGACTGTAGTGTACTCCCCAGCCTAAAGCCACCCGTAGTAGCAAGAAAAGAACAATCTCCCCCAAAAAGTGCGCCTCCTCGAGTGCACCCTGCGAACCGTTGAAGTGGAGATCCAAGAGCAGGAATAGGTGTCTGGTTTGGGCCAGATCATCACTTAAGCGTTTTGCGATTATTGAGAGGTCGAGAAACAAACAATGCAGCGGAAATTGAAGCGGTTACTGTGGCTGTTCAAAAAGTCCAGGAAGTTGGAATCAAGAAGCTGAAGATGAAACCCGGCTCTAACTTCTTGGTCTGAAGCGTTACTGAATGAATCCCAAAATGGGAGGCCAATGACTGGAAAACTTATGAAAATAAGCCAGTCGAAAATCGATCTGAATTGGAGAAACTAATCAAGACCATCCAACCCCTCGACCCATGTGAAGAACATGATAACGACGTGTTACCTGAAAGAGTTAGACTCTTTTTAGAAAAATGCGAGAAAAATGTTGCTGAAAAAGAGGACGAGCAAGAACAACTTGATATGCCGCAATTTACTATAAAACGTCCTCTTGCATCGCGGAGACCCATTAAGAAGGGGTCAGTAGATCTCAGTATAGGAAGACAACCTTCTCGAAGATCCTTGTTCACCACGTCTGGGGTTTCCATCGTTCCAGAAACAAGATTCACCCCTTTCTCCAGGGATGATCATGAAGAAGATAGAGACAGGACCAGAAGAAGATCGAAAATCAAGCCGCGACGATTAAAGCGCTCGGAGACGTTCAAAGTGCCTGCGAGTGATCCTCCTTCACTACCTTGACATAACATTCGTCGATTCACCATCGCCTCCTTCATCATCTGAACCTCTTACTATCAGACTCTAAACCGATCACAACCTATACAGAAAAACCTAACGTTACACGTCAATTGATAGAACCATTGACCTACGAGACAATTACGCTCACTTTATCTCTGAGGATTGCAAACTTACGAACGTCATCGTTAAGCTCTTTTTAGCTACTGAAAGTCTTGACCTTCAAGACATTTAGGAATGCCGTCCTAAAAAGGGAAGAGTCCTGATTACTCCGCGCGGTCACCAGTACGCAGTGTCGTACTTCAGTCTTCCAGGATGTTGTTGCTCACTGAAACGAGGTCGCTGGTCTTAAATAAGCGGTCAAATCAATGTTCTAATTTCAATCTATTGCATAGCTTGCATTCAGACAGCCATAAAATAAGTTTGTTACTGCATTTGGTACAAATATGACTGAAAATCATCTGTTTATTGCATAATTTTGACTGCTAATTGTATTTCTATATATGGAGCATATGTAATTCAAAATTCTGCTCAAGCCCACTTTTGGAACAATGATTAGTGTTCGATTTTCATTTTGATAGTGTATTTTAAAGTAATGGGAGAACTAAAACATTATAGCATAGCTATAATATCCGACAATTTGAGCCATGACACAGCCGCAGTTTATGAGTATCAGAAGATCTTCATGAATTATTTGAAAACTGATTTCGATCCCACAGAAATGAAAAAAATTATTTACGTTTCGGACTGTGCAGTTCAACACTTTAAGAATAAGCACAACTTTTTAAATCTGCGCCACCACAAAAATGACTTCGGTATTCCCGCAAAATGGTATTTTCATGTTTCTGCTCATAAGAAAGGACCATGCGATGGAATTGGTGGAAACCTAAAGCGTCAAGCGGCACGAGCTGGTCTACAAAGATCATCGAAGGATCAGATTCAAACAACGGAAGCTTTGTATCAATGGGCAAAAAAATCGTTTACAGAAACTGTTGTTCTCCTTAGTACGAAAGACGATTGCACTAAAACTGCTGAAATGTTGCAAACGCGTTTTGCCGATGCAAAGACTGTGCCAGATACCTTAAAGTATCATGCTGTGGTACCTGATGAAGACGGAATAACAGTATGAGACGGTCCAAATGACCCTCAATAATAAGATATTAATTAGTATAAACATAAAATAAGAAAATCAATAAGAAAAATAAAATATTAAATTATTAGATATCAATTTAAAAATAAGGGCACTAGACAAAAGATGATACGGTACTGAGCACCGAGACGGTTTTAGAATATTCCAAACGGAAGCAATAAATAAATACGCGGGAGAATAAATATTCGGCAGGAGAAAGTAGCGCCAAAAAAGTCAAGAGATTTGACCAATAGAATTAGGGGGGCGAGAAAAGGCGCCAAAGATGCAAGGCCAAAAGAAAAAAGTGCGCGCAAAATTGATCAAAGAGTGGGAGAAAAATCCACCCAATTGAGAAAGCAGGTCAATGACCGTGCGAATCAAGGAACACCATGCGCCGGAAATACCGGGGACTGATAGTGGGTAGGCCAGAGGCCCAAAACGATAAAAGCGGCTCGCTATCAGCTCTTGGCGTCTTACGTTTTGATTCTCTCCACGAGTTGAGAAGCGTATCTTTTATTTTCAAGTGAAGCGATCCTCTAGCTCATGGAGTTTGGCGCAAGAAGGGGCACCTAACTCCGGCTGCTCTCCATTCATGAGAATTTCAGAAAGCTTTTGTCACCCAGTCCTCCTGATAGGCCAGCGTAGGGAAATTAGGAGTTGCCAAATATAAAAAATTTAATAGTTGGTATTTTATTTACTTGAGAATCGCAAGCCTCGATTTTCAACTAAATTTACAATTGGTAGAATCTATACACTGTGTAACACTTCCTAATAGCACCCAGAATAATCAGACGGATGTGAGTCCATTCCGACTTTTCAACCCACTTTTTGGGAGCTCATTTGGCTGAACAAAGCAGAGAACCGATCTGAAGAAATAATTCTGAATGCGTGAAACAAGCCTGAGTGATGTAAATGGATTTTTGATTCTATTCCCAATTTTCAACTCACTTCTTGGGAGCTTATTTGGACGGAATAGCAGGAATTGATTTCTAATCAACATAGTGCGTTCAATTACAAACAGCCTGAATTGTGCAAGCAAATATACTGCCCATTCCGAATTTTCAACCCACTTATTGGGAGCTCATTTGGGTGGAAGATCAGAAATCGACTTGCAATCAATTCAGGAAATATAATCCCACAAGCAATACAATCTACTTGAAGCTTAAGAAACCAGCGAGTATTACGATACTCATGTATGTGTGAGTCGTAATAATCGGTTACGAGGCGGCAGCTAATTTTGTGCTTTGGTTTCGCGTGAAGATTAAAAGTGACACACAGCTGAGCTCAAATTAAATAATTCAATCCATTGCTAGAGTAAAAAGATTCTGAAGACTTGTGAACGTTGCTTGATGGTTAGGATAGGATTTCTATGGGGGTTGAGTAATTAAGTGGAGCACAGACATTGCACCTCGTCTGCCAATATTTGCTCAATCCACAGCGTTCAGTTAGAAAATATTTGGCAACTGATACCTGGCTGTGTTGACCACGTCAGCGAGCTAGCACAGGGCAGGAAAAACCCATTTCAGACTGTGATTTGATTTTGAATTAATTTTTGGTATTCGCAGACTTTCAACCTTCCAAGGAGCTCGTCTGCGAACTTTAAAAAACCGTAGAGTCGATAAAAACATTCTGAGAACGTAAGTGGTTTTCAAAATAAATAAAAATCGAACGCGGAATCATTCTCGCCTCACTTTATAAATAATGGCCCCCATATGGGAAATTCTACAGAACTTTTAGATTTGCTGAGTTTTAGATTTTTATAAAAAAATTTTTATTTTTAACAGCACATTTTTCGTATTTGGTACACACATTCACACCCTCAAGACCTAACAAAAACTGTATGCGTGTTCGATTATTACTTGACGGCTTTATATTACGTGTTTGAACTTTTTTTTTAATATCGATCACGTGTTTGGACAAAATATTTAAACTGTTCTAACTAACTGAAAAAAAGAGGCACATTAATCTGGGTGGTCGTGATTAATTCCTCTTCATAAGACAAACGAACTTGAATGATGAGAAATAAACAAAATTTGGCGGCGTAAATTTCGTAGAACGAAATAGTACAAAATTGAATAATTAATTAAAGTTGTTCACACGTTTTCCATGGCCATATAACTATTTGTAGAATCATAGCACATAGGTTAGATTTGTAGGTTCAGTTCACATATATACCTTATATTTTTTTCCAATTATTGATACATCAAAATATTTGACAGCGCCCCTACAACAATTTGAAGATCTTTGAAAATTAACTGAGTCACAAGCCTATTTTTAAAATTTTCATTTTCTAATGACTTTTTGACTTCACAGATAGCTCGCAAATTTTACAAAACCCATGGAAAACTTTTTTTTGTCATACCTGCCATTAAAAACGTTCATATGATAGTTAAAAATATTGATATATATGAGACGAAGACGTGAAAAAAGGCGCGAAATTGCAAATCTAAAAGTTCTGTAGAATTGCCCATATAACCTCGGCTTTTGTGACAAGAATTTCGAACCAGAATCCGGGCATATTTTTTGAGAAAGGTGCCAAAAATCACATATGCGTGGATTTTTGTTCTCCTATAGATTTTAGCGGAGAAAGATAGGGAGAGGAAAGAAAGTAGATGAAATTTTGAGCAATTTGAAAAAAAATAATGTCCTAGCACCAATACTTTCTGAGATATAGCGTTTCGAAAAACCTTGTTTTTTTCGATTCTTGGCCAAAAATCGCTACTTTTTGAAAAACCATCTACAATTTGTGTAATTGATTGACCTACGTCAAAATGGTCTACACATGACTTAAAGTAGACGTAATTATCTTTAATTTAAGATAAAGAACAACCCTTTAGGTCCAATAGATAGCGAGCTACGACTTCTTAAAAATGACATCTTTTTGCCTTTTTTAAAATGAATTTATGTGTTTTTATTGTGAATTATGTGAATGTGAATTATTGTGTTTTTTCACTGTTTTTCTTAAAAAATGGAAAACACGTTTTCTTCATTATTTCCTCAATCCTGACGTGAAAATTACATAAGGATAAATGAAAGAGGACTCAATTTTGAGAAATTAAAAAAGCGTGGTTCTAACTCAAATACACTCAAATCCTGGTTTAAGATGGGTTTTGGGCATTGCCTGTCTTAAACCGGGATAGTACTTGAGCGTCTCTGAACACAGTCAGGGCCATACGAACCACTTTCAGTTGGAATAATATGAATTATGTAGAAATAATATGAATTATAATTATATTATTATATAATATTAATTATTATACGCATATAAATTTTTTACCATTAGCGATGAAAATTCTTAAATGACGATGAAAAATTAATAAAGAAAATTTTTAACGTGTTTTTAAAAATAAATGCAAAAAGCCAATTGATACTGCTCGCTCTGTTGCTGCGGTACTGCTTGACTAGTACTCGATGACCCTGCCTCCCTCTACACCCTCGGATCCGCGCAACTACTGAATGCCATCGAACGAAATTCTAGGAATATCTTAAATCGGAATATCTTAAACCGGGATTCGAGTGTAGGTCTAAAGTTATGACCTCTCAAAGTTGACCCTCTCTGTCTTTTGTGAGTCAAACGTATTGAAAAATGTAACTTCAGTCTTGTTTTGACTAATACAATAAAATATAATGCACTGAATGATTACTAATGATCAATTAAACATTTATTATAAATAAACTAATAATTATTTTAATTATTTAATTTTTCACAAAATAATTTTTCATTTGTTGCATATTTTTCATTCGTTTTTTTGCAGAAATTAATTCAAAATGGTTTTTTTTTTATTATTATATATTTATTATATATATATTATATATATTTATATAATTATTATATATTTACACTGTCGTGCAAAAATTTCCGGACACTCAATTTTTTGATGATTGCTCAAGTTGTCTTAATTTTAGTTATATCAGAGTAAAATTTTTTCTCTATGGCAGGTTAAAAGCTCTTAAAATTCTATATAAAACGAGCCCAAGATGAAGCCAATTTGTCCATTTTTTAGGATGTTATTGCAAAAATAGTTTAAATTTCAGTGTTTTCTTAAATTGTAAATAACGTCCGAAATAAGTGACATTTTTTCATGTTCTAGGACTCATTTTAAAGGTAAATTTCTATAGAATCGCAACAGATTGTCAGCGTAAATTTTTAGAAAACTCCTTGCATACTACAAAAAATTAAAGTTGTAACAAAAAAGTTGGAAAAATTTCGAAATTGTTTTTGATAAGAAAAATATGTGTGCTAGATATATGAAACATACAATCATGAAGTTTCTATAAAAATAGCTCAAAATGTATAATAATTTGATTTTTATTATGATTTGTCTACAGATCAGATGCTTTCGAATTTTTCCAACGTTTTTGTTACAACTTTAAATTTTTGTAGTATGCAAAGAATTTTTTAAAAATTTATGCTGATAAGCTGCTGCGATTCTATAGAAATTTACCTTTAAAATGAGTCCTGGAACATGAAAAAATGTTAATTATTTTGGAAGTTATTTACAATTTAAGAAAACACTGAAATTTACACTATTTTTGTAATATTTTCTTAAAAATGGAAAAATTGGCTTCATCTTGGGTTCATTTTATACAGAATTTTGAGAGCTTCTAATCTGCTAAAGAGAAACAAATTTAACTTTGATATCACTAAAATTAAGAGGAATTAAGTAATCATCAAAAAATTGAGTGTCTGGAAACTTTTGCACGGCAGTGTATAAAAAAAAATTGTTATTAAAAATTAAGTTTTCGCTTTTTCAGCACTTACGACTACTTTTGTCTACTAAATTCATTGAAAATAGATAAGT
>JBAGKK010484748.1:0-16528 GCA_037177015.1 Euceroptres primus
CACCCTTACTCCTACTCCGACTCTGAACAGTAAACTCCAAGATAGAGGGAATTCTAGGGACAGACTTTTAGGATTTTCTTTTTTTTGTGATTGTTGCAGGTGTTCGAGAGCAGTAAAGGGGACTTGGAATAACCCAGACCATGGAGACAGCAAAAAAGATTAACTATGTAACGCCAGATAATTTTAAATTAACGTTTAAATTGGGAAACTGGGTAGAGGTAAACCAAAGATTTAGGGAAATCTTAAAAATAGAATTGCGTAAAGAATGTCATTTAAATGCAGAAACTTTAGCAGATAGGAAACCTAAGGAAATAGAGGATGATTGTGTTTATCTAGAAATAGACAAGGACGAATTTCTAGATTTTGAGTAAGAAAATAGGGTTTGGAAAGATTATAACCCGTAAACCCGAACCCGTTCAGGGGGAGGGGGTGTAACGGAGTTACATCGTTTCTCGGCCCTATCTAACCTATGTAATAGTCAGAGGAATAACGAGGAGGTCCGGACCTGCCCGATCATAGGGTAGCAGGCCGGCCGGTCGCTTTTCGTGCTTCACTTCGTTCCTAGTCGCCATCTGTTTGGGCAAAAACCTCGCGCTTCTCCATTACGGTACTCACGCCGCCTTTTTTGGCAAACGCGAGTGCTGGAACCTCTACCCTTTTGTTCGTCATCCTTGGTCTTGCTGGCCCTCGTTCAACACTCGCCGCCTCCAAGGAATTGTATCAGCTCCAGGGTGCAACCCGTAAGTGAATAAAGAATCCACTGTTGTAATTTGGTAGAATGATTGCTTTACCCCTATCTCTCAGCTTCCCCATTCCTCGACCTTTCCCTAATATAGCACTCCCGCTATAGTGCAGGCAGCGAGAATCGAGCGTGCAACCTTGCGACTACCAGCCAAGCGTTCTACCAGCTGAGCGACAGACCGGTTGGATGTACCTTTACACGAGGGCCATCACCATCCGCACGCAATTCTTTAAATGCATTTTTCTCAAAAACGGCTGAGAATTGGGTCTTCTTGATTTTCATCAGAAAACCTCTAATAGGTATCTATCATTCAGGAGAGTGTCGATAAAAACAAAAAATACAACGTCGTAAGGTCCCCTTGTAAGGTGCCTTTAGACTTTCAAAAACCCTTCTGGCAGGTTGGCTAGGTGGTCGCAGAGTCTGTTAGAGTATGACTTCGTTATTCAATTTAGAAAAGTATCTTTAAATGAAGTCCCAGATTTTCTATTTTGTATTGACCATGATTCTAAGGAAGCGGAGCCGGTTTTAGCGATATTTACTACCACCGATACTTGGTATTTAAAAAGGATCGAGGACGTTAAGCGTTTACCGCAAGCCTTTGCTAACTGGAAAATAGAAGATGAACTCCTTTATTACCACCATGCTAATGATCTCATCGATCCGATTTTACATGATCTAAACTCTTGAAACTTGTGCTTCCTAAGAAGTAACAGAAAAGAATACTGAAGGAGTCACACGACGAGCCTCAGGCCGGACACCTGTTAGTCGAGAAGACATATCATCGCGTAGCCATGCGTTATTATTTGCCTGGTTACTATCGAGATGTAGCCAAGTATGTAAAGCGCTGACAGATATGTCAAAGATCCAAGATGGAGCAAGCTAAACCACCAGGGGAAATGGGATACAGGGCTATTTAACAGCCTTGGTTTATGGTAGGCGCTGACGTGATGGGAACTTATACCCCGTCCTCGTCTCAACACTAATATATACTTGTTTTCCAGGAATTTTTCACGCGCTGGATTGAGGTCCTGTCTCTTCTTAAGGCTACGAGTCAAGCCGTCAGTATGGCTTTCCAATATCTCGAGATAAATCGTTGGGGAAAACCTTAATTTTAATTTACCGACAACGGCACCAAATTCTGCAATAATTTGCTCGATAACTTTTCGAATCGTACGAAATAAAGCAAAGTAGGGCACCGGAGTACTATCCGCAATTAAACCCGGTCGAAAGGGTCAACGGGGTATTGAAAGCGATGATTATGTCGTTTATTAAGGATACTCAATGTAAGAGGGACTTTTATTTGAGTGATTTCCGGTTCGTGTATAACACTTCCTATCACTTCTCCCACAAGACTTCTCCTGCTTTTCTTAATTTCGACTGGAATCCCATACCGTCGGGGACACTTCATAACATATTTGAATCAGAGCAGGAAGTGATCATTCGATCTGGGAATGTCGACACCTGGACCGAAAGGATCAAGAGGCTCGACTCTTTTCATGACCTTATGAAAAAGCACTTTAACGCGACACACGATCAGAAAGCGCGCCATTACAATCTTCGCACGCGACCGCGCACTCACCAAGTACGTGACCAAGACCTACAACGCGATCACACTTTGTCATCAGCACAGAAAGGGATAACCGGTTCGTTCACGACTCCGTATTCAGCCGAGGTGTACACTATTTCTAAGGTGTTATCGAAAACGGTATTCGAGCTAACGGATAGCAATGGCAGGCTGGTACTGTATACCTGCCACACCAAAGACCTTAAGCCTTACGTTGTTATCCATCCTGCTTAGGGCCTCGTTTGCCCTCTAGCAGAATTTTTGTCTGTCCTTTTCTCTCCTTCAGAAACCTGTAGTACTCCAAAGTAGAGGGTAGCTCCCGACAGTGGTCTTCTATGGTTGTGTATGTTTCAACACAGTTCATGTCTACGAGGAGTCCGTCTCTTGCTGTCCAAAAGGTATTCCCAGCAAGATTCTCATCACTGTTGTTTTTTTTTTAATTGCTTGTTTACCTCCTTAAATTTTCGAAGGTGTCTTACAGCGAAGATCTAACCCCAGACATAGACATCATTGATGGCTACGCCAGGGTGGTTTACCAGGAAGATCCCTTGTTCCTCTCTAGGGTGCAAATGCCAGAAACCTTTCATCAAATCCGAGAGGGCGAGCGGAACCCAGGAGCTTGGTACGGGCATAACTGGCCCCGAGATGTCCCGAAAGATGTAATGGCCGCGGATCGGGCTTTCCAGATCAGGTTCGCGCCTACGCAACCGGTAGACCCTAGCCACAGAAGAAGAGGAGAAAGAGGAGGCTGTCACCCCGGCGGTAGTTAACCGGGACGCGCCAATCCGGTAGGAGGTTAGGGCCCGCAGAAGGAGTAACCGCAGGAGCAGGAGGACCGGACGACAGGTCCGGGAGTTCAGGGCCTTTGTGGCTGAGTGCAGGACCCCAAAGGCCTGCACAGGAGCAACAGGAGCATTTATTGTATTCGGTCACCTTTCTGTGACAGAGGACACTCTATCATTATGACATACTCCCCCCCTGGATGTACAAGCACACCAAGGCTTACTGACCTATCTCACCAATCCGCAGTGACACTGCCCGCACGAGTACATTTCCAACGAGGGGGCTTCGGGCAAGCCAGAAGGGGTTACCACCCACCCATGCTCCTAGAGTCAACCTAAAGACGCACAATCAGCAGTACACACAGACGTTTTGCCTATCTTATTACGTCTCATTCTTGTACACGCGCCCGCTGCGAGACCTACGGCGGGCACTGACGGTCTCATATATGTGCACGCACCGGCCGCGAGACACACGGCAGGCACTAACGGTCTCATTAATGTACACGCACCCACCGCAAGACACTCGGCAGGCACTGTCGAGGACCTTAAACCAGTTTACGGCCCTCCGACCGTAAAACCGAAGATCGCTTGTGCTTTACGGGACAAGCAGTCTAACTTCTCATTTCTGTGCACGCACCCACCTCGAGACCCACGGCAGACACTGACTGATCGTTTGACTCATCACACATGGAGAAATCTTTTCATGGAGTCTAATTACGAATAGTCAGACAGAATCACTCAAGTGTCGGGGGTGACAAAGTTCACGTTGGATGGCAGGTAACCAAATCATCGTCAACTTCATTAATCCCTTAACTTAAGGTTGCGCCCACCACCCAGTCATCGCTAACCCCGCAAGGAAACGATACTATTACCATTCTCCGTGCGATCTCGTCACTTCCGTGTCGCTTTGAGACATAGATACGTTAAAGTCACCTCAAATGTGACGGGCAGGGACTCGCCAAAGCGCCCAACTCTCGCAAGATGGCGTGCAATCGAAGCCTGCCTGGTAGCCATCCCCTTCTGTTGAGTCTCATACTGAGACTCAACAGGAGCAGTTCGCGAAGTTCTGTGCGAGAATTCGAGAGCGCGAGGCCTTGATTAACTGCTAGAGTCTCGCACTAACTACGTCGATCCCAACCTTCTGTACCTTTTTTTTAAAAAAGCAAATAAATTGCTTTTGCGCTTCCCCGCCTTCTGTATCTTTTTTTTTAGTATTGTCATTTTTTAAAATTGCAAATGAATTGCTTCTGCGAACCTCCGCTTGCTGTAATTTTCTCAAAGTCAGTAAAATAAATTACTCTTGAGTATCTAATTTATTGCTACTTTCGCACCCGACCGTTTTTTTTGGTTTAGGTTTTTTTTGTTGTTGGTTTGGTTTCCCTGGTTAAGGTTTGTGTCTTCCTTTTACCCTTACTTCAGCAGAGAATACATTTGTAGTTGTTAAATCATTTAAGTTTTAAATCAGCTTCATTTTTTTTGTGTCCTAAATTTAATTTGATCAAAATCTCAGCTAAGATAACCTCTCAGACAGCCTGTTCTAGCTCACATTCTCCATACTAGTTGAGATGCTAATTCGGAGGGAGCCTGAACTAAAATTAGGGCGGGGAGTTTCACGTGTATTTTCGGTCTGGAAGGGGGGTTGTAATGATGTAACCTACTCATCATCCTGATTGCTTCCTCGACCGAAAATGCTAACCGAATGGAGCACCTAGAATTATGGCTAAAAGAGTCTGAAAGGTTGTGACTGCACTTTTTATTTTTTTTTACTTTTGCGCTGCCGCTTTCTTATTTTTTCACATTCTTCCTCACTGTCCATCGAGGCGTCTACCTGGCCGACCTTCCAGACGGGGACAGTACATCTAAGGTTTGGGGCCGTGCCACCTGGCGGCTGACCATTAGACCACGGAATGGAGGCAGCTTGAGGAGATTTGAAAAAGCCTATCAGAGACCGGAATCTAAACATTCTGAAAATCGAACCAAGGATTATATTGATTTTAGGGTCCCAGTCTCCGAAATTTATAGTACTTGGCATTTTTTACTGTGATATCTTTTTATTCCAAAATTACTTGCCTTCCAGATCAAAATTTAAACTCACCCATCGTTAGATTGGCTAGGTGGTTTTCTTTCGCGTAGGCTCTGCAAGCCCATTGGTCCCTCGTCATCGGGTGCTTAATATTTGATGACTATTAGTCCGGGCTTTCCGCGCCTGCGCGAGGTATAGTGAAGAAGTAATAAAACTGTTGGGCAAGGACGTCTCGCTCTCTATTCGGTTAGTCGAATTCCGAAGTAGCACGGTGGCAGAGTATCGGCAATACCAATTATCTTTTTCTTGGCACTTAGCCTGATTATTTATGATGTCCGACTCGAGAGAATATCAACTGCATGTAAGTTCACCCATAATTTGATTTAGGGTCCTTATCTTTGTCGTTTGTTTTCTCTAAATTCATGTTTAGAACTCTCGGGCTCTTTAGGAGGTTATCCTTTCCCTTGATTCCTTAATCTCTGAGTTTTGTTTTATATCGAGTCTTATGGAAAATTAAATGTATGATATTATTAGTTTTAATGTTTTCGTTTGCTTTACCTAGAAAAAGATCCTGTTCCCCGAATTCCCGACCTAGCCTGGCTTCATAATTCCCTTTATAGAAAATTTTATAAATATGCTATCTGCCTGAGCACATGGCGACACTAGGCGCTCACGTCACATCGAAGCAGCCACAATATAACGAGTCGATCACCAAGGGTCTCCTGAATCCTCGGATCTCGCAAAGATATTTTCACTTTTCTTTCGTTTTCAGATCGATTATTCACCGTGACGATTGTTTCAGAATCGTACACCGTAAACCCTTTTTTTGCTTTGTGCTGTCAATTTGCGGTATTTTTATTACATTTCGTCATCTGAATTTTCGGTCAACAAACATTCTGTACAAGATTTCGGATGGTAATTGTCAAAAAAGCATTTGAAACATAATGTATTTTAACGCCATTATCATTCGACAAGTGCGACTTTACCACAAGTACATTCACACTTCAGGAGCGTTAGAAAAAAAATTTCGTTGGCATTTTGGCAAAATAGCTTTGTCTTTAATAATTTCGATGCAAACGACGCGTATTTTAAAATTTCTTAAAAAACAGGAGCACTTAACTGGTTATGTACAATAGAATGAATTTGAAAGCATCTTCGCGCGACGACAATTCTCGCTGTTCTTGCAACAACTCTGTAGCGCTTTGCAATCTTTTAATGAAATTTTTTAATTGTTGGTAGTAGTAAACGACGCTTGGTTGACAAAGAGGAGTGCATTTTAGAGGCACCACTTTGATCGTCAAAGTTACTTTCCCAGTTCCTCTTTGAAAAATTTCGTCGTACATTGTTGTATCCACTTGACCCCCTGCCCCCAAGAATCAAGTAACAAAAGGAAATCATTGTCTTCTACGTATGTTTTCAGGACGTCTGCTAGAAACGTTCGACACAATACCTCCGTCAATTTACTAGATTTTGAACAATTGATTATCATGTTTTTGTACTCCTTCACTAACCAATCCACGGTTTTGGTGACTCTAGGGCCAAATTTGTTTCCAGCTTCTGCCATGCATAAGAAAACTTTAGGAAGCAACTTGCCTGATGCAGTGATTGAATACTGTGCAGTATAAGAATGCGTTAACGGGGCAAAATTTTGTTTTTTCGCAAGGATCGCCTTCGCACCTTGAAAATGGAGGGATCTGTTATATGTTATCTGGTACTGACATCCAGTTTAATCAGTATTGATAATATTATTCAAAGAAAATTTGGGTATCAGCAAATTCGTTTACTTTTAAAAATTTTCTGTTGCTTTGACAGTTTACTCAAGCATTACAGCATCATTGTTGCTTATAAATCTTGTAATTTTTCGCTGCCGCATAAGATGTCACTGCTTGAAGCTCTCGACCCACAAATGTCCAGCGACAAAAGAAAATTCACTGCACAAGTACGGAAACGCACTCGCCATCGCCCATTGTTGCAAAGTTTGTGTCGTTAAATATATTGATATAAAAGTTCATGTTTCGGTTGAATAGCTTATTTTGATTGCTCAACATTCACTTCGATATTATCAATTTCTTTATGCCATTATCGTTCAAACTATGTTATTATTTTTATTTATTCATTATTTTGTCCAGTCATTCAATTTCTTGTTGACTCATTTACTTCTTTATTCATTATAATATTATATTCATTTTTGTGCGCTTATGTTCCTGTTCGTTGAGACTTATTGGCTCTTGAAATCGTCGCAAAGTTTCGACATCAAGCACACACAATTTGTCGAATCTTGTTCCTCCGTTTTGCACATCTTTTTTCCACCTTGACAAGTAATTTCTACTCTTTAATTTTGGATAAACCTTCTGAATAGTTTTAACGAGTATTTCGGATGAGTATGCACAAAAACTACTGCTGTTGCCTTGTACTCTAGTGGAATGTATTCCGAGGGTGAATCTTGATAACCTTGCGGATCGAACTCATCGCACTTTTCTATTATTCCATCGCCCTGTAAATACGTAAAAATTATTTTTTTACATTTTTCTTTTAGCTACAAAATGAGAGTTGCATTTTACGACAAATATTTCAAAATCGGTTAATATTAAAATACTGATAATATAAAAATAAACTATTTTACCATTTCATACGATTTGTCATCGATTTTTTTATCGAAAAAGGTCAAATCATCATCTACTACAGTAATATATATTTTCACTAATTGCATCTGTAATGATTTTATTAAATCTATTCACCACAGCGTGAACTGTAGGCGTCATTTTTTCGAAGGATTAGCTACCAACTTCTCTTCATCCGCGAACTTCGATTGCATTAAAATAAGAGCATTCGAAAACGACTGCTTCAAATCATTTGACAACTCTGAATTTTCTTAATCGTCACTATCAATCTCTGGACTCGCGAATCGATTTCCTGCCATTTGCAAACAAACACTTTTCCATAAGTTGAAAACAAACTGAAAACTAGTGACGCAAATTGATTAATTTAATCGGATTTTTCATTTGGTTTTTCCAAACGAGAATTCTGGTTACTCCTACGGTTTTTTCAACGGCTTAACCCAGCTTAAATAATTTAATTCGATTTATCATTTGGTTTGTCGAAATGAGAATTCTAGTATTTTCATCATTGTTTCCAACGGTTGTTCTAAAGTATGTTGGTTTTTACAAATGGGAAAGAAAAAATATAATATGCCTTAAAAAATAATAATTGTGATCCAAAGTCGTGTATTTATTTATAATTCAACAAATTTCATCAAAAAATAATTTTAAAAAAGAAATAAAAAAAGGGTCGCTAAAAAGAATCGAACTAACGACATCGAGACTTCCAGTCCAGCCACTTACCGCTGCGCTGCTGTGCCGTTGTTGCTTCGACCCGGACCGAACCGAGAGACACTCGGAACGCGCGCCAGACGCGATTTTTATAATCTCGTTTCTTCGAACCGAAGGTTCACTAAAGAAAAAGCCGAAATAAGTGTCTAATATTTTTGTATGTAGTTTCACCGAAAAATTTTTCAAGCCAAAATCGGACCGAAACCTGCCGGGGCCCTATTTTGAGTTTATTAAAGGTCAATGATATTAGGAATTCATCTTTTTGCTTTTCAGCAGAAGATTAATTGTAGAATCTGACAGCTTGTGCTTTTTAGCTAAGCTTTTATGAAAATTCCATTTTCATAATTTCTATTTTCTCCTCCTTGATTTTGTCGAACATAATAGTTTTCCGGAAGATATCTCTGTGCCTTTCAGCAGGAGGTCAATTCTAGAGTTTAATAGCTTGTGATTTTTAGCAGAGCCTCAGACTCTTAAACTTAATTTTCAACTAAAATTGAGAAAAACTACAGAAAATTCGCCTTTGTGCTTCTCAGCAGAAGATCAAGTTTCAAATCCAATCTCTTCTGCTTTTTAGCAGAGATTTTGAATTCTATTTCTATTCTCTCTGCTTTTCTCCACAATACGAAAATGAGAGTTTTCAAGAATTTACCTCTGCTTTTTAGCAGGAGGTTTTTTTTTAGGGTCGCTGATTACAAATCCGATATCAGAATTTCAATATTTAAAATAGCAGATTCAAAATGGCGGCTGTGTACACTCAATTTTATCGAAAAATGCTTTAATCGAATTGGAAAACCATACTCGAGGATTTTTTGGGTCGCTGATAACGAATCCGATATAAGAATTTCAATATTCAGAATGGAAGATTCAAAATGGCGGCTGTGTACACCTAATTTCAACAAAAAACGCTGGAATCAACTTAGAAAGCATATTAGGGAGTTTCTGGGATCGCTGACAACAAATCTGCCCTCCAAATTCAAAAATTCAAAATAGCGGATTTAAAATAGTGGTCATGAACTCTTGATTTTGTAAAAAAAGTGTCTAACTTGACTTGAAACTTTACTTGGGAAAAATTAATTTTTTTTACGTTTGTTTTATGTTACGACTAGGATTAGCTGCTATTCTAAGAAATACAGTATGCCCAGGATGTGCCACGTGGAGGCTCCTAGTTCATTTTACATCCCCTTTTTTACATCACACCTCATATCTCAATAGCTTTCAATATTGGCGTGATTGTCTCTTTTATAAATTACTATCGTAGCATACATATATAGCATAGTTCGGATTATTTATCTGCTGGTAGGTGCAAATTTTTGATTCAGTCTTCAATTGTTTATATTTATACTGTGTTACCGTGATTTTTTAAACTTCTGAACGCTATTGCTCTTTGAAACAAACATAAATATGTATATATTACAAAACTTTAAAAATATAAATACATTAAAATGTAACTCCTGATAACCGATTTATTTATTAATTGATGCAAAGCACACTTTAAGTCTAAATTTACAGATTAACACCAAGTTAAAAAAAAGCTTTTATACCGGCAGTATTTGATCAGGGATTTTAAATACAAAAATCTGATGATGGATTCGTTTTCAACAACCCCAGAAACCCTCAAGAGTAAAATTAAGAGTATATAATAGTCGCTTTGAGTCCGCCATTCCTAATTTTAGAATTCCGTTAACACATTCGTTGTCAACGTCACCGAAAACCCCAAATAAAGAATACACGGCCAACCATTTTGTATCCGCCATTTTAAATTTAAAACTTCTGATAACAGATTCGTTATCAGCGACCCTAAACACCCCCGAGTATGGTTTTCTAATTTGATTTAAGCATTTTTCGAGGAAATTGAGTGTACACAGTGGTCATTTTGAATATTGAAATTCTGATTTTGGATTTGTTATCAGTGACCCCAAAAACCCCCGAGTATGGTTTTTCAATTCGATTGAAGCATTTATCGATGAATTTGAGTATAAACGGCCGCCATTTTGAATCCGCCATTTTGAATTTTAAAATTCTGATATCGGATTCGTTATAAACGACCCTAAAAACCCCCGGGCATGGTTTTTCAATTCAATTGAAGCATTTTTTTATAAAATCAAGAGTACATAGCCTCCATTTTTAATCCGCTATTTTGAATTGTGAAATTCTGCTAGCAGATTTGTTTTTAGCGACCCCAAAGACCACTGTGTAAATGTTTTTAAACTGTTTTGAGCATTTTTAAATTAATTTTTAGAACGTTTTTCAACACAAGCAATGCTATAAAATTTTCGTGAATTTTCATCATTTTTTAACTGAAAATTGAAAAGAAAATGAAAATATTTCAATTCTGAACCTATTGCATTAGAAAGCTATTATTTTTAGCTTTAATTTTTGGGGTGTAAGATGTCATAGAAGTTATTACATCGAAAGTTATTTAAAAAAATGTCATGGCGAGATATCTCGTCATCGTGAATTTTTGACCGGTTTCGTTTTGACGAGATATTTCGTCATTGTGCACAGGAGGGTTATGCAGAAGTATAATTCTCGAATTCAACCTCTTTTGCTTTTAGCAGAGATTTTGAATTTCTAAAGTTCAATCTTTTGTTTTGTTTTTTTTCTTGCTCCAAAACTTTGTGTACATTGAATTGTTAAAAACGTCAGACCAATTTTCTTCCTTCTTTGATCATTTGCTTGTCAAAGCGAATTGTTGGTAGAAATTAAACCTCTTTTAAGTTCCTGGCTAAAAAGAAAGGAATTTTAGAAAATTAATTTTTGTTTCAAATATAACGGAACTTAACACAATTATTTAATTTTTCCTATTTCAAATTTCTTTTCTGATTCAAGGAAGTACAAAAAAAAGGTTCGATTATACATATTCCGATTCAATCCAACTTTTAGTGGCTTTCCCACTCTGTGGATTAGACTTTGAGTCACTGACTCTGTCGTTTCATGTCGAGTGTGTTCTAGATTTGAGTCACATTAAAACAAATTCGAAGTATGTTTGAAGCCCAACGCTAGAGCGTAAGTAATAGATCGAGTGTAAGAGCAACTCGGAGAATGTCCTCGCGCAACCAATTCGGCCAACATTGGCGATATCCTCACGGTAGGTCTTAACCCTAATATAAACGGCCCAAACCACACGATAAACGTGGGTACTTGTTTGGCGTTGTCATCAGTATAGGAGTGCATAACTCTCCAACAAAGCACGTACCATATCCCTGAGTTCACCGGTAGGAATCCTCCGTTAAAAGAATTCCTACAAGATGTTGCGAATGGAGCCGTTTTATATAGCCGAAGCAATAAAGCCTGGTTTTGTAAAAATAATTTAGAGTAAACTAAAGGGCGTAGTCCACGAAAGTGTCAGGGACAAACGTTTTAACGCAGTCAACGAGGTGATGGAGCCTGTCAACAGCAACTACAACAGCAGTTGCAGCATATACAATGACCATTTTCTTTCGTCTACCAACCTACACTCCCTCAATACATCCAGCAAACTACCAATTTGCTCTCTATCCGCCATATACTATACCACCTCTCTTAAACCCACAACTGCCTCGAAATCCACCAGAGTAGAATAATCCTCAGTGGACTGAACAACGGCTAGGAAACGCCACACCTCTGCGATCAACGTCACCAGGATCCTCTAGGAGTTTAAACTCCTTTCAGACTCGTCGCAAAAATGCAACGGCGAGTCCAAATCCTCAAGACCGTCCCAAGTAGGTCCATTTCTCGGAGAACTCCGTCGAGTCCTTCGAGCAGGAACCAAGGCAGAAAACTCACCAATAGTCGAAGCCCCTGTGTTCCAAAACCAAAAGTCAAGTTTCCTCGTGAATTCCAGATCGCAAACTTAATCAAGTTATGCGTCCTTCGGCCGGAATTGATACTCGAAGTTAAAAATGCCGTGCTCATTACAGGAATCACCACAGTCGAGTTCCACGTAGCTAGCATCAGCTTCCTAATCTCAACCGATGGGATTCTAGATCGACCTTATCTGAGGAAACAACAGGCTGAGATTTCATTCCGGCATATTAGTCTCGGATCTCATCATTCGAATCCCCTTTATGGATCAAGAATCGCGCGATGTTAAGGTGAAACTGTGATCCGAAGTCAAATCTTTTCCAATGATTCTCACTATCAAGGCTAGAATTAAACAACCCATCCCCTTAGATGTCACGAACCCTGAACTCTCGCAAGGCTATCTGCCTAGAGGGGATACCCTCGAGGGATTGTACCTAGGAGAGGCTATAGTCTCGAATAGGAACGATGTGTGTCACGCTCTCACCATCAATACTACGGAAGATGACATCGAACTGAAATTTTCACCACAGGAGCTCATCCCTTTTGAGTTATGAAAATTTCCCGTCAAAGATTCCACTGATTCCAAAATAGGAAGTCCCTAGAATGAACTAGGGTACGTACCCTCTTTACACGTTCCAGTAGACGTTACCGGAACGTGTAAAGCGGGTAAAACGAAGCTTGCACGTGTCCCACCTAACCGCTCAAGAAAAGAATCTCGTATTGGGGTAGGCGATAGACTTTGCTGATATTTCCCATCTAAACGGAGAAAAGTTAACCTGTACCCACCGGATTAAAAACAGGGTAACGACTATCGATGACGAGGTCATACACAAGAGGCAGTATGGACGCCCACATGAAGCCCTGGGACAGGTCGACATTCAAATAGAAAAACAACTCAACAGTGGAATCATTTGCAACTCCACATCCCCATACAACTCTCTGCTACTGATTGTCCCGAAGAAAGTCGACGCCTCCGGCGAGAGACCATGAATGATCGTTATTGACTACAGAGCCCTCAACGAGAAAATAAAAGAAGATGCTTACCCCCCTGGGCAGCATCCCAGAGATTTTTGACAGATTGGGGACCTCTAGGTACTTCACGGTTTTCGACCTAGCGAACGTCTTCCACAAAATAGAAATTCACCCAGAAGATCAGTATAAAACAGAATTTTCGACACGACACTCAGTACAATTGAATGCCTATGGGAATAAAGAAAGCTCTATCAATTTTCCAGCGCCTTTTGAACGACGTCTTGAAAGGAATGCTGGATGCTGAAGCGTTTGTTTACTTAGATGACATTATAATTTACTCCAACACACTTGAGGAACACGACCGGAGAGCAAGGCGACTATTCGCGATGTTACGAGAAGCAAACTTAAAACTCCAGCCGAATAAATGAAACTTTCTGAGAACTGAAGTGGCCTACTTGGGTCACATTATCGGAAACAAGGGATTACAACCTAATCCCACCAAGATATCTGCGATTAGCAACTACCCACGTCCCAATTACGTCAAAGTACCAGTGCCTAAAAGAAGTGAGGACCCCCCCCCCATTCCACCCTACCCCAAAAATTGCACCCGCTAGTTTTCCAAACCCCAGCCCTTGGCTTTCCTCGTTACAGAACTACAATGTAGCGACAATGGACGAGGCGAACCAAGAGCAGGTATAGGATTGTGGTTTGGACAAACTCACCGCCTGAATGTGTCGCAGGCATCCGAAGGACGACAGACTCCGCCGAAATCGGAGCAGCAACGGTGGCTATCCAAAAGGCACATGAAGCTGGCGTAAAGAAACTAAGGATAAGAACCGACTCTAAATTCTTAGCAAGCAGTGCTACCCAAGTGGGAAGGAAATGACTAGAAGACCCACGATAACAAACCCGTTAAGAATCGGGTAGAATTCGAAAAAATTAAATTAGCCCTGAATCTCTGGAGGTCATTTGGAACATGTACCCAGAACTATACCCAGGTATAGGAGGAAACGAGATGACTGGTAAACTAGCCAGAGAGGGAATCGAAAGACCCCTCGATCTGGTAAAATTGGGCAAGGAGGAAGAACCTTCAGTACTTTGTGCAAGTAATAGTCGTTCTTCCCCAGCCTGTAGGCAGCAGATAGCGACGAAACTTGTGAAGGAGATGACGAGCCAATGCTAGACAAGCCTAATTTAAGACAGGACTTGCAGAAGTCTCTTGCTCAGCTGGACCAGTCAATCGAAAGTCAAGGACTCAACAGTTTCAATATCTGTCATATAGGGAATATATAGGGAATATATAGTCTATATAGAATATATAGTCTATATAGAATATAGAATATATAGTACCCATATAGGGAATCGTGACAGATTTCCTATATTGAGACTCAGAAGGGCTAAAGGAAGATAATCGACTGGAATGCACACATGTTTCAGAAAGGGAAAATAATCAGGAACTGCTGAAAGACTTGGAAGCTCTCAATCCCTGCGGTAAGTACGACGACGACGCGTTTTCTAAAAAAGTCAAGAACTTTCTGGAAAAGTACGAGAGTAACCTAACAGGGAAGAGTGAAGACCCTCCAGTCAAAGACCAAGACGAGGCACCGAGCTTAAAGCGTACCAAAGAAGAGTCCAGGACGAGCGGCCAATCCGCGGAACAACCGAAATTTTTTGGCAAAATTCCGGTGTGGCGACGTGGCGAGAAAGAGTATTGTCCGATTCCCACCGGAAGAAGCTGAGTGTAACCCGAATCTCCCATTATCGGAAGGCAACCTGATAAGAGATGAATATTCCCCACCCCATCAGTACCCGTCACTCCAGACGCAAGGTCAACTTCGACTGCGACGACGGAAACGTACCGAGACGCCAGGGAAAATTCAAACTACACAAAAGAGAGACCAGGCATTGTACCTAGGCGCCTGCAGCCTTTGGAGACGTCCGACAAGACTACCACGGCGGCCTACAATTTTCTTAGTTCTCCGATTGACGTCAAGGTATTGTATATCGATGACCCGTTTCCACCTAATAAACCCTGTGGGAAGGGAACCAAAAAAATACAAAAACCCAGTCGCAACTGAACAGACGAATGTAATATTGTCCACCAATTGACAGAAACCTTTACGTACAACGCGACAACTATGCACACTTTATATCCGAATACTGTGAACCTACCAATCCCATCGCAAAACTCCTTAATGCCACCGAGCTCCTTGACCCTCAAGACCTATGGGAATGCCGACACAAAAAGGGACACGTTTTGGTCGTTCCCCACGGTCGTCACAAATAATACCCTGCCGTGACAAACATATTCTACAGTAGTGGGATTAAGTTGCGTCCCTACCTTGCCCAATAACCCCCGCATAGATATTCTAATCCGCCTGCATTCCACAAATACTCTTGAATCCTCCTTGATCGGGTGAATGCCTTCTTAGGCACCAGGCAGTGCAATTCGTTGCTATGGACCCAGGGTTTGACGGTTTGGCACGGCGTATTGGTGCCGGAAACCAATCACTGAACAAAATCACGAATCTGCAGGACAACGAAATTGATAGTTATGATAGTCCAAATACCCGTCTAATGCTAATTATGTGATTATTATATTATTATATTATTATATTATTATATTATATTATTATATATTATATTATATATTATTATTATTATTATATTATTATATTATTATTATATTATTATTTGTATGTTTCTATGTATGTATATTTCCATATTCTTGTGTATGGTGTATTGTAATACACATGTGGGGCAAAATTCGTCAAGTGAACCCTACTAAAAACTTTTTGTCTCCGATTTCCTTAAAACTCCGCGCAATTAATGTCTTCGTGAACCTCTTTTAATTCCCTTAAAAGAACGTTTCTAGTACGACGGGTTGTCAGAATACAGGGGCTCGAATTTTTAACCTTTTACCGCGCACGCGGTACTCAATTAAACATAACTTCTACAACAGTTATCCAAATTAACTTTTTTATGGAGGTCTTGGAAACGCTTTTTCATCAACTTTACGCTGAAGGCAATGGTTTTAGATTTAAAAAAATATTTGAGCTTTTTTTTAATTTTAAACAAATTTTTGAGTTTTTCTCCAAATGCAGCCGTTAGTTTTCTTTCCAAAATCATGTTTTTGAAAAATCTTGACTTTTTCCTTTCAAAATGAGCCATGGTTGAAAGTGGGGCAAAAGAAATTGGTGGAGATATATAACACTTTTTGCGCGCGGTTTCTGCGTCGCAGTGCAGCTAGGCGCCGCGATCACGACGTACCGTCCATTGGGAACTTATTTAATTGTACTTTGTATAATTTGTTCGTAAAACTGTTATTTTTGG